>JAEUWS010000428.1:0-66643 GCA_018524945.1 Podaxis sp. C-F-92630
GATTATGTCAGTCATGGTTTGATTGGATGGGTAGAGGATGGGTCCAGGTGTGGGCTAGTCGGTGGAGAAATATGACATGTGACCAGGAAGTCTTCTGTTAGTGAAGGTGGTGTTCTGGTAAGCTGTTTGAGCTCAGAGAGCTGGCTGTTGGTTGAGGATGTTGTTGAGTGTCTGAGTAGGGATAGAGTTGCGGATGCTGCTGGGGAGTCCCAGTTCTTGTAGGATAGTGTTGACAATAACATCCAGTGGAGGGCAGGGCAGGGGTTGAACAGGTGGTTCCATAACAAGGTGTATGAAAGTACAGTAAAGCTTGAAAAGAGCATGATTATGTAATTGCTGATGTAATGAATGGAACTGGACTACTGTCTGAAAGAATGACAGAATAAAGTCTTATGACAGGGTATATTCACAACATGAGGACACCAAGATAACCAAGGACTCCAAGATAACTGAGGACACCAAGATAACCAAGGACACCAAGATAACCAAGGACACTGAGATAGCTGAAGAAGAGGTTCAAAAACATGCAACATATGATCAATACATTGTGGCATGAGATGATAGAATTACAACAACTCCTCAACTGGAAGTTGTGTGAAAGAGTCAATGATGTGTCAAGGTACTGTGGCATATACTTTCCATGTGATGATGACCTCTAGAACTATAATTGTCTTGATCTATCTTTGTCTGATGCTGATTTCTCACCTTTATGTTGCATTTTCAATGCAGACTACACTAGTTCCATTCTATTCTTAACTCAATGTGTTATTTTGCTACAGAACTGTTGTATTTGTGCTCTGCTATTCTCATTGTTCTTCTAGCCCTCTATTTTGCCACTTATATGTTGAACTTGATCTACTTCTATATATGACTCAGTAGATACAAGGACTTGTATAAATACTTGACTATTTGTAGTAGATAGGCAAGTATAATCTTAACATGTGTTACTGCATAACATTTATGCCCTAAGCATTGTGTTACAACCTCTTAATATGTTAAGAAAGCTCTACCTCACCCTTGATCAAAGAGTTCTCCCTCTGGTGTTCCTCCTCACTGTCTGCCTACAGTGTTGCAATCTATATGAGTTTGCAGCCTAGGACAATGTGAATTGCCACCCAAGGTTAAACCACTGAAGATTGAGTCAGCAGAGCAAAGCCCTCTCAGACCCATATGGGACAAGGTCAACTTTGCTCACCCCTTTACAAGGATAGCCTACTACCTAGGAATAGTTAGGCAAAGAGGCAACCTTGTAACAATCTGTGATATCTGAGAACTGATGTTCTACACCATTCTTCCTCATGTAGTACCAAATTGTGTGACAGTGAACTCCAATAACCCTTGCAACAGCAGAAATGCTCAAGTTGCAAGATGTGGAGAAGGCATCAGTAAGGAAATCTGCATTGACCACTTTTTGTGGGCAACCTCATTTGCCTTCATGTTGTATAAATAAATGTTCAACCTTTTTGATGTTCTTCTCCTCACTAACAGCTAATTAGACAAGATGAGCTGAAAGTAAATGGTGGACTGACTATTCTTTTGATACAGCTATACCTCAAAGCAGGTTGACCAGAAGCTCACTGATGGTGGTAGCAACATCAGTGATCCACTCATGTGGAATGTTCAGAACTTCATCCTGCTCAAAGGCTTTGAGCAGTGGGATAACATCATTGACAATCAGCTGAGCTTGTTGATTGAGCTGGATGGGATCTGCTTTGTCTTGCAACAGCAGGCATTGTCCTTGGTCATATACAGTTGATATGATATGGAATGCACAGTGAGTATTACTGGAGGAATTAATGATATCTGATGAAAGTGTAGGGAGTTGAAGCATTAGCAAAGTCAGGTATAGTAGGCTCAGTACGTTGCTGTATTATAAGTGCATGCCATGTTGCACATATAATCTTATCTGTGCCAGTCATTGTGTTACGTTTAAAACTTACAGACTTGATAAATGACGTGGCCCAGGTATCTCTCAGGCTACCAGAACCTCACTATGATGTCCATCTTAGCCTCACATGTCAAGTGGCACCCCATTTTCTACTTTGATTCACCCAGTAACGATGTCTATCAGGTGAGCACTCTCAGGTATTATTCACTCATGATTATCATCTGACATCCCAGGTGGATAACATGCTGTACTGCCTCCATTGTGATCTTCTCACTTGCCAATTGGATGTCTCTGCTTCAATGTATACAATGCCTCCACCCTTGACTGCAATGCCCCTTACTTTGGATACTGGAGTGAATGTTGTTCAGACTCACTTGCCACAACTTGAGCCTCAAGGGAGAACCGATGACAATCCCATTGTCCTTCCTGGACATAGCTCAGAGGAGTTTGAGTGTTTCTTGATGTGGCTATATCCTTCGGAACTGACATGAGTTATGCATTTCATTTGTCAATGATGACACCCTGAGCCATTTTGGTAGTGGCAATGAAACATTGGACACGAAATATTGGTTATCTGTCTTCAAGGTCACCCACCAGTATATGGTTGACAAGGCAATAATCAAGGCTCAAGAGGCCGTGTTGGAACGAGTGCGTTATTTTGATGACCATGATAGTGCAATCTTCGTCCTAAGGGCTGGGGTGAAACATGGATACACAGAATGGGTGTGGGAGAGTTTTCACTTACTTGTTTACCGCATGGATATCATGTCCATGCCTTCGAAGGATGTCACCGCTGACCCTGGCCCTCGTTGGTGGATGGCCCTTGCTAAGGTGAAGAGCGCAATTGCCAAGCATCAGCAACGCATGGCCTATGTTCCGCCACCAATGCACCATGCACCGGCTTGTTTGGACAGGAGCTGGTGTAAAACTGCATTGATCAATGGTTGGTGGATTGTAGTCAGGCATTTACTCCTGGATCCCGAGCATCCTACGTGTTCGGCACGACTCTATGACAAGCTTTCGTCCTTTTCTTCCGATGGGGTACATCCCGACTGTTGGGCTAGAACTCACCCTCACATCTCCCCAGACCCATTTCAGGCTGAAGAGAGCATTATTGACGACTGTATCAAACAGTTGATAGGTTGATTTTCCTTACTTGTTGACTTACGCTGGTAGCTAGCTTAGAAAGTGCTGGACTTCCAGAATAATTTCTCTTATACCAGGCATTAATGTTGCATGCATGTATATGATGTCTGAATGTTAAACGCGACGCGATGAACTCGCGATTGACTTGCGACGCGATGGAATTTTTGTACAAACGGACCACCATAGTAGGCTTGGTACTGCTGCCGTGCCCTGCGGTAGAGCACGGGTGTGGGTGCGGTAATTTCACGATGCCCACTTCACGGGAAAGGTACCTGTGACACTCCCAGGTTTCCTCTCTCCGGCTGTCGATTCAGCCACATTGCAAGCAAGTAAGGAGTTTGGTGGTGATTTCCAGTTCAATGTGGATATGAATTCTGGCAAACCACTCGGTCTAGGTTCGTCACTTGACATCGGTGCATTCTTAAAGGTTGACCAAGTATATTTCCGCAGGCTGGATGCAGTCCACAATTGGCCACGATGGAACGCATAGTAGTGCCGCAACATCCTATCTCGACAGTCAAACCAAGTCCCGTAACAATCTACACATCGTCGTTAATACTCGTGTCACCCGTGTCCTCCGAACCCCTGCAACAAGGGACTTGACCATCCGCACTGTTGAAATTCATTCCCTTTTTCATCCGAGACTATTCTCTTTACTGCTTCCAAGGAAGTCATTTTCGTCAGGAGGGTCGATTGGTACCTCAAAAATCCTCCTACATTCCAGTATCAGCAACCAAAATGACTCGAAGGCACTCAATATATCTACAGTGTTGAACAACCCAAGCATCGGACGAAACCTCTCAGACCATCCCTTTTCTCTTCACTACCCTTGGTTTGGCGCCAAACTCGATTGATTTAGGTCCCTGTGCAAAGTGAGAATCCAGGTCACTCATATTTATTGAACATCTACGTGCTGATTAAGAACGAATTATAGTTTGGCCTCTGACCTGGCACTGCAAGGACAGGCATTAGAGCTTTGGAATGCAAACCGAACCGGGCCTTATGTTCAATACCTGTCAAGCCGGCACATTGCATGGACGCGTTTGCCTGATGACTCGCCGATAATCAAGAGGTTCGATGATCCCTCCTCAGGTCACAATTCTGCGCACATTGAGTTAATCTTGGGCGTGAGTCGTAGCTTTAACCCTCCTAAACATGACTAACGGTCTGCATGCATATGTAGACGAGTACTGGTGGCTATTCTGTCACTCTTCAAATAGCCAGCCTTGTTTCTCGTAAGTCGGAATACACTGAGTTTCGGAGAAGAAATCTCATGTGCTGGTTGATGAAGGTGGTTCTGTGACGATCGGTCCGAGCAATCCTTTTGACGATCCCTTAATTAATCCGGGCTATTACACATCCGAGTTTGATATCCTTGCCGTTCGTGAAGGAATCAAAAAAGCCACGAAGTTTGCCCAAGCCCCCACCTGGAGGAACGTCATAATGGGTTTTATTTGTCCCCTGGCCAATGCAACTACTGACGCAGAGATCGGTGATGTGATTAGAAACAACAGTGTTGGGTTCGCACCTTGTAGGAACTGCCGCAATGTCGCCCAAGAATGCGAGTTGGGGTGTGGTTGATCCTGACTTGTTGGTGAAGAAGGTATCGGGATTGAGAATTATTGATGCATCTGTTATGGTGTGCACCTTTTTGCGAAGCAATATTCTCGGAAGCTGACTCGGAAGAATTCGCAGTCGTACGTACCTTCTGCTCATACGCAAGTTCCTGTTTATATTATTGCGGAACGGGCTGCAGATATGATCAAGAGCGCTTGGCAGTGATTAATGAGATGCTGCGTGCCAAGGAAAAGAAGGTTGATAACTACCTTGTATGGGTGCGAGGCCTAGATAGGTGGAGTGGAAAGAGAAGGGTGTCGTTAGTCAGGAAATCCCTAAATAAGACATCACACGTTGGAATGTTACACAAGACCCTTTCTAATACTATCGGCGACTGGCAATGGAGTCGAAATTCTGATAATTGAACTTTTCGTTGGTATTGGGTTGGCGGCGGGTTGGTGGATCACTTATGCTTTGGATAGTCTGGGCTAATGTAGTAGAGAGGCACCTGACAATCACATCGCCAGCCGATTTTCAGTACAACCCCCGTGCAATCCTTGCCGTTTAGACATATAATGACCCGACGCACAATAGATGGCATTTATGACAATGGGAGCTTCGCTAGGGAAGTGTCCTGGGTCAGACGTCGGACCTTCAACGTTCTACGTAACACCCAACATTCAAATATTCAAACATCCACTGCTCCGGATCCGTCGGTCACACACCTGGTGCGCAACAGACGCATTCGATCTTTGTTGTTCTACAAACACCTCGAGGACGCCCTACCGAGACTATAACCTTGCTTCCCTTGTCTGACACGTTGACTTTTGGTACTACAAGGACTTCACACTGATATTCATGTCCCCAAACCAAATCACTGGCTTCCTCAATCTCCCCGAGACCTTCACGTAGACACTCTTTGCGCCTGTCATTTCCTTCATGACAAGGAGGTTGGGCCCGTGGCAAACGTCGCAGTTAACTGGGAGGATTATGATGTGCACAGGATGTTAGTTGCCTAGACTCACCAAGGTCTGCCATACTCCTTCAAGTCCTCAGACTGGCCGATTGATGTAGACTGCATCCGCCTGAAGGTTCTGGTCACAAATTGCAAATTGCATCCTCTTGACGGCTCGCCCTCTCCTCCTTCCACTGCTTCACGCTCTTTACTTCGGCGAAGACCAAAGCCAAGAATGCTGGCGCTTACTCGGACATTTTCTACCTCGGCTGATGGCGGGTGTTGTACACCGGTACTTGAAGGTACCCTGGAGGAAGGATAAATCGTTGGACTTCACGATGGTAGTTCTTAGGACGCTGTTACTGCCAGAGTTTGTGAATTGAGAGGGGTTGTCTACTCTCCTCGTCTATCGTCCCTGCCTCACATACCTTGGCTGCATGGGCCCTAGCTTGATGTGCGCAACGTCTCTGTGTCCAAAGTTCTTTGGAAAACTGATTCCGCACAGAAGATAGCAATGAATTCCACAGGCTAGTCCAGAACCAACTTTACTTCACGCCTCCATCCTTAATTAACATACCTGCACAGGCACTCCTCGGACGCGTCATTCCCGCCACCTACTACAACGTACATCCTAATGCGTCTCGATCATACCAACCTCAGTCGAATTGCCTGCGTAGTAGGCGGTGTGGGTTGGTGGCTGGAGGGTCTGACTTCGCATGGGATTTATATTGAGTGGACGTACGTCCGAGGTTGGCGTGTTTGTTGAGTCTTTTGGAGGAGATTGGGCCGCTGAAAAGTGATGTTATGTTTCCGAGCTACCTCTTATGCGGTCCTTCGTTTTCTAGGTTCATCTGAACTTGACGTATGGATGTGGGACAGCATGTCTAAGCATCGCAATTTCATAATTCGTCCCTCTCGTCCCTCCGCCTCCATCTACACACCGCGCAATCAGCGCATCCGGCCCCCAGTTCTTCCACCTGCGCCAGGTGTGCAACAACACCTGCCCCATAGTGCCCATCCGCGTCCGCAGCACACATAACAGCGCCAACCACTACAATGCCGACAGCTCTTGTTCCCAGCCCCCCCCCCCTAATAATCTACGACTTCTGAGTGAGGCATGGGGGTCCCATATCTCATGGAAACGATGGTTGTCGATATACGCAGTTATGGGGTGGGCTGTCATTCATACGAAGAAATCAAAGAATAAGGAGTAATATGACACATGTGAGCAGCAGATTACTGAGGGAACGAAACAAAGTTTGGGGGCGGCAACTCCACATATTCAATCTTGACATGGCCTTTGCTATCCGGGGTATGTCGAGCCTGAGCGAACCCCAAGATGTTTATCCCCTCGGCGCACCAAGTGGCGAGGGGAGAGATGGTGAAATCATTGCCGTAACCAGACTACATACATTTTTATGCAATACCCACGCCCAACACCAGCATCCAGACACATCAGACACATTGCCGGAATAGAACACCATGTGTGGTCAGGCGCACATGTTCATCAGCTTGATGGCGCTTCGTGTTGATGTGTTAGTCCGGCCGATACAACATAACCTTTCGGAGGGAATGCGGGACTACTCGAAGTACAGGCAGTATATGTGGCACAGATATAAATGCACTTCACAAGCTGCTTTTCCTCCCAGACACCCCTTCTGTGGCTTATAGCATGATCCTTCCCTTAGCGGTTGTCGCAGGACTAGCCTCCTTCGGTTTCTGTGCGACCTACGACACAATCAAGGATGTCCCCAGCCTCAAATGGGATTTCATTATCGTTGGAGGTATGTACTCATCTTCATTTGAGCATATCTGTGGCACTTCATGAATGTTCGTCGACTCGCAGGTGGTACAGCAGGATCGGTCTTGGCGGGTAGGCTGACAGAGAACCCTCGCTTCAACGTACTTGTCATCGAAGCTGGACCAACGTATGTCCCTCGCCAACAACGCCGTTTCCCACTCCAATTCAGGTTCCACAGAAATGAAAATGTTACGGAGTCCATAATCCCCGGACTCGCTACAATCCGTATTCCTTTAACTCGTCTCGATTGGAACTTCACCACTGTTCCGCAGAAAGGTCTCAACGGTCGTATAACCACCTTGCAACGTGGCCACATTCTCGGGGGCTCAAGTTCAGTCAGTGAGTATAACGGTAGTATGTAAGAAAGGCATGGATTCACGCACCATAACTTCGTCATGCTAGATGGCATGTTCTACACCCGAGGCCCGGCTTCTGACTTTGATCGTTTTGCGAGTGTAACTGAAGATCCTGGGTGGGGCTGGGACAGGCTCCAACCGTACATTAAGAAGGTAACCGATGTTTTGTTGTTCGACGTCGTTAGTACTGATTGGCTCTGTGATGCTATCAGAACGAGAAATTTGAAGCCCCTGTCGATAATCACGATACAAAAGGTCAATTTAATCCCGCGGTACACAGCTTCACGGGAAAGGTACCTGTGACACTCCCAGGTTTCCTCTCTCCGGCTGTCGATTCAGCCACACTGCAAGCAAGTAAGGAGCTCGGTGGTGATTTCCAGTTCAACCTGGATATGAATTCTGGCACACCACTCGGTCTAGGTTCGTCACTTGACGTCGGTGCATTCCCAAACACTGACCAATTGTGTTTCCCCAGGTTGGCTGCAGTCCACAATTGGCCACGATGGAACACGTAGTAGTGCCGCAACATCCTATCTCGATGCTCAAACCAAGTCCCGCAAGAACCTACACATTGTCGTTAATACTCGCGTCACTCGCGTTCTCAGGACCTCTGGAACAAGGGGCCTGACCATTCGCACTGTTGAGATTCGCTCCCCCGATCCGTCAGACACTGTCCTCTTGACTGCCTCCAAGGAAGTCATCCTGGCAGGAGGATCAATTGGTACCCCACATATCCTCCTGCATTCCGGCATCGGCGACCAGGGTGCTTTAAGAGCACTCAATATATCCACGGTATTGCACAATCCAAGCGTTGGGCAGAACCTCACGGACCATCCCATCTTCTTCGCTACCTTCGGCTTGGCGCCGAACTCGATTGATGTAGGGCCTTGGGCAAAGTGAGAATCTGGCCTCATACTTGTTGATCCTTGTGCTCATTGGTCAATCATGGTCAACAGTTTGGATTCCGACCCAACACTGCAAGCACGGGCTTTAGAACTTTGGAACACAAACAGGACTGGACCGTTTGTTCAATATGTGCTGCCCCGCCACATCGCGTGGACGCGTTTGCCTGACGACTCACCTGTCATCAAGAAGTTCGGTGATCCGTCTTCGGGTCCCAGATCTGCGCACATTGAGCTCGTCTTGGGTGTAAGTCGCACTTCCTGCTCTCTCGCCTTGGTTGACAGCTTTATTCATACATAGATATTTGGTGGCGGCTACAGCACCGTTATTTATTTGGTCAGCCCTACTTCTCGTGAGTTGGAACATGCTGGGTTTCAAGAACAAAACGTCTGATGTACTGACGAACAAGGTGGTTCTGTGACAATCGGATCGAGCAATCCTTTCGATGATCCCTTGATCGATCCAAGCTTTTATACTTCCGAGTTTGATCTCCCCACCATTCGCGAGGGTGTCAAAAAGGCTATGAAGTTCGCCAAAGCGCCCGTCTGGAAGAACGTTATAACAGGCTTTCTAGGGCCCTTAGCCAATGCAACCACAGACGCGGAGATCGATAACATTATCAGGAACAACACCGGGTCCGGTTTGCATCCCGTAGGAACTGCCGCAATGTCACCCAGGGATGCGAACTGGGGCGTCGTCAACCCAGATTTGTTAGTAAAAAAGGCGTCAGGATTGAGGATTGTTGATGCGTCTGTTATGGTAGGTACCTTTCTCTGGGACAATGTTCTCGGAAGCTGACCCGGCTGGACTGGCAGCCGTACATACCCTGTGCTCATCCGCAGTTTTCTGTGTATATGATTGCAGAACGGGCTGCAGATATGATCAAGAGAGCTTGGGAATGACCAATGAGATATTGCACACAACAGGGAAAGCAAGTTGATGACTAGTCTGAGTTGGTATTGGTAGGGGTTGGAGATAGGTGGAAACCTACTAGAGTAGGGGGTGTCGCTGGTCAGAAAACATTAACACATTATGATAACATTTTCATGCGTAGCTGAATTTCGGGCTCCACAATATCAGGATTAAGTATTGTTGATGCATCTGTCATGGTAAGTACCCTCGCAGAAGCGATACATTCGGAACTAACTCGGACAAATTGGCAGCCATATATACCTTGTGCCCATACGCGAGTTCCTGTGTATATTATTGCGGAACGGGCCGCGGATATGATCAAGAGTACCTGGCAGTGATCAACCGGGCACTAGGCGCCTTGGGCAAAGTTGGACGATAACTACACTTGATACTGGTGGAAAGCCTACATAGATGTAGAACAAAGAAGGGTCATTGATATTCAGCACTCAACGCCCAGCTTCTCCGGATCTGCCAGTCACACACCTGGGCGTTACCCGCATACACAATGCCTCCTTGGGGCGTGACAGACACGTTCGAACTTTGTTGTCCTACGAACACGCCGTGATGCGACTATAACCTTGCTTTCCTTGTCTGACACGTCGACTTTGGTACAACGAAGAACTCACACCAATATGCATGCCTTCAAACTAAATCACAGGCTTCATCGATCTCCCCGAGACCCTCACGCAAATACCCTTTGCGCCTGTCAGTTCCTTCACGACAAGGAGGTTGGGCTCGTGGTAAACGTTGCAGTTGACTGGGAGGGCTATGTGCACAGGACGTTAGCTGCCCAGACTCACCAAGGTCTGCCATATTACTTCAAGTCCTCAGACTGGCCGATTGACTAAGTTTGATGTAGACTGCACCCGCCTGAAGTTTCTGGTCACAAATTGTAACTTCCATCCTCTTGACGGCTCGCCCTCTTCCACTGTTCCACGCCCTCTACTTCGGTGAAGACCAAGCCAAGAATGCCAACGCTTATCTGGACATCTTCCACCTTGGCTAACGGCGGGTGCAGTGCACCGGTACTTGAAGGTATCTCGGGCATATGAGGAAGGATAAATCGTTGGACTTCGCGATGGGAGTTCTCAGGACGCTGTTACCGGAGTTCATGGATTGCGAGTGGTTGTCTACTCCCCTCATCTACCATCCCTGCCCTACATACCTTGGCTGCATAGGCCCTATCTTGATGCGTGCAATGTCTCTGCGTTTAAACCTCTTTACAAAACTGATTTTGCCCAGAAGATGACAATGAATTCGCAAGCTGGTTTAAAATTGACTTTACTCAACGCCTCCACCCTTAACCAGCATGCCTGCGCAGACCCTCCTCGAACACGACATCTTTACCACCTGCAACCCACAACCTGACCCACCTTGACCATACCCACCCCAGTCAAATCGCATGCGTAGTGGGCGGTGTGGGTTGGTGGCTGGGGGGTTCTGATTTCGCATGGCAGTTATATTGAATGAACATATGTTCGAGGTTGGCGTGTTCGTTAAGAGTCT
Source organism: Podaxis sp. C-F-92630 (assembly GCA_018524945.1). Lineage (NCBI taxonomy): Eukaryota > Fungi > Basidiomycota > Agaricomycetes > Agaricales > Agaricaceae > Podaxis > Podaxis sp. C-F-92630. The sequence goes on from JAEUWS010000428.1 coordinate 11,025, forward strand.
TCTCGAGGAGGTTGGGGCGCTGAAAATCGATGTTATGTTTCCGAGTTACCCCTCGTATGACTCTTCTTTTTCTGGGTCCACCTGAACTTGGCGTATAGATGTGGGACAGCATGTCTAAGTACCATGGTTTCATGATTCGCCCTTCCCATTCTTCCGCCTCCAGCTATACACCGCACAATCAGCGCATCCGGCCCCAAGTTCCATCATCAGCGCAAGTTGTGCAACGATACCTGCCTGCCCCATAGTGCCATTCCGCATCCGCACCAGCCACAACGCGAACTACTGTAACACTGACAGCTCCTGGTTCCACCCCTTCCGCCCCTAAGTACTAACAACGCACGACTCCTGAGTGAGGCATGGGGGTGTTTCGTGGATATGATGATTGTCGATATTAAGTATGGGTGGGCCGTCATTCACATGCGGAAATCATAGAGTAATGCTTAGTATGACACTCGGACTCATTGCCGAAATCGAACCCCTCTGCGTGGGTCCGGCACGCGTTAATCGGCCTGATGGTGCTTCGTATGTGTTAATCCGGCCTATACAACATAACCTTTCGGAAGGAATGTGTGGAACAACTAGAAGTACAGGCAGCATACGTCTGTCACACGCCTGGGTAGTGTCAATCTCTATGGTGCAACAGGCCTAAACACCACATGTTTGGACAAAAAAACTCGTCACGTAAAACTTTTTGTAGCATAAATTTATTTGGTCAAAATGACATACTTGCAAATAGGAACATATCTACCAAATGATTTTCCGATTGGGTGAAAATTGGGGAAGATATATTGGAAGATATATTTCCGAACTTCCAGCAAATTCGCGCCATGACGTCACTACATTCAAATGTAGTAATAGCTACCAAATTTAGACATCTAAGGTGCATCAAATAATTGTGCCAGTTTCTCTGCATTTGCAGCAGAGCGCAGTCGCCATAGCTTGGGTCATCCCATGGTAAGTGTAGACAATGTTGCTGGAGGATGAGAGGGTGATTAATCACTCCGAATTCATCTGATCACTTATTTTCATATGTGGATATGTGGATATTAATACTGATAGTTTCTCCCGAGAAATCAGATTTTTGCCCTCGCCGAATTCGCGTCTGTCCGATTAGGCGTTGTTTAGGCCTGTTGCACCATAGTATTCTACTTATGACGGTTCCGCGAACACATCGAACAATTGAACGCTTTACCATCATTAGCTCCACCTTCGCAGTTTACATCTCCAAAGCTGCTATTGTGAGACCACTCATCACTCCATCTCCCCGATTTTATCCGCCACTCGAGGTAATCATCCACCAACTTACTTGCGAGAAGGACGAAACATCAAGACTGTCCTTGTCACCCTGGTGCAAATAGCCTTTGCCAGTTGATGATATTTCACGACCAGGAAGTTGGTCTATGGTAAATGTTGCATCTGATCAGGCGAGCTATGTGTGCAGGACGTCGGTGGCCAAGGTTTGCTTTGCACTAAGACTGGTTGATTGACTAAAGTTTAACGTTGACTGTACCTGCTCGACATCTAGTCACAGATTTAAACTATGTAGTACAAGGCTCTTCCTAATGCTATCATTGGTTTTGCAGTGGCTTGATAAACACACGTGCTTGGTGACCTGCCCAACTTTTCTGTTGATGGTCTCTGCCCTCGTTATCATCCCGGACCCAGTTTGCACTTCTAGAACGTAGCTTATCCGACTTGTAGGCTAGGGATATTAATATCATAAATCCTCCTATAACACGCACGTCAATCAACGGCCCATTCCTGGGTCTATAATGATTAACCTGACCTTGATGTCAACCACTCCCCAAATGTATGTAGCAAGCAAAAGGACCACCTAGCATCCAGCCAAATCAACCAACCAAACTGTGACTTTGGCTTTGTTCAGTTGCTGAAGGAGACATGCCAGATAATCGGCAACGTTAATAAACATGGATAGATTAACCATTATTCATTTGTGAGAATAACAGAATTAAGCATACGTGGCACGACGCATGTGGGTTAATAAGGAGGCAGAGTAATGAAATACAAGGGGCCAGGGAAAATATGAACTGCGGGCGTCAGCTCCCTAGCTTTGGTCTTGACGTGGGCTTTGTCATTCTCTGACCCCTTCCGTGGCCCTCGCTCCTGTAGTACCCCACCAAGACCTCACTGCTGAGATTCTTCGAGCTCAAGAGGGACCCTTCTCCCCGTTACAGCACCAAGTGGGGAGAAGATGGCGGAACCAGTGCCATAACCGTACTTCATATTTTTCCATCGTGCCACTCCCAAATAGATGCCTTTGCGTTATCCCGCACACATATTACCTCATGTCACTCAGCGTGATTGGACCTTCTGTTAATTTGGGTGATGCAACATGTGTGGCGTAATAATAAATGCACCCTGCAAGACACATCACATCCCCACCACCCCTTCCCCCCCTGACTTGTGAGATGTTTCTCAGATTAGCGTTTGTCACAGCGCTAACCTCTCTTGGTCTCTGTGCGACATACGATACAATAAAGGACGTCCCAAAGCTCGAATGGGATTTTATTATTGTTGGAGGTACCCATTTTGATTCCACTAAACCAGTGGTAGTGTCTCAGGTGCTCACCGGCTCACAGGTGGCACCGCAGGATCTGTTCTAGCGAGCAGGTTAACGGAAAACCCTCGCTTCAATGTACTAGTTATTGAAGCTGGACCAACGTATGTTCGTCGTCAACCTTACTGTTTCCTACTTAATTCATACTCTTCAGAAATGAAAATGTTACGGAGTCAATAATCCCCAGACTTGGTGGAAGACACACCGCCTTGACGCGGCTCGACTGGAACTTTACTACTGTTCCACAGAAGGGTCTCAATGGCCGCGTGATTAATTTGCAGCGTGGCCATATTCTTGGTGGTTCCAGCTCAGTCAGTGAGTATCACGATCGTAGATCAGAGCGGGTCGGTCTTACAACAAACGTATTGTACCAGATGGTATGGCCTACACTCGAGGCTCGAGTTCCGACTTTGATCGCTTTGCAAGAGTCACCAACGATCCCGGATGGAGCTGGGATAAGCTCCAGCCCTACATCAGGAGGGTAATACGTGTTATGTCCATTGACAGCGTTGATATTGATTGGACTTCCCCCTTCAGAACGAAATGTTTGAAGCACCGGTCGATAATCACGATATCGAGGGTCAATTTGATCCTAAGGTGCACAGTTCCACTGGAAGAGTACCTGTGACACTCCCAGGCTTCCTCTCTCCTGCTATCGATTCCGCCATACTGCAAGCGAGTAGGGAAGTGGGTGGCGACTTCCAGTTCAATGTAGATACAAATTCCGGCACACCACTCGGACTAGGTTCGTCACTTGATGTCGGTGCGTCTTTGAAAGCTGACCAAGTACCTTTCCGCAGGCTGGCTGCAGTCTACAATTGGCCACGATGGAACACGTAGTGGTGCCGCAACATCCTATCTCGATGCTCAAACCAAGTCCCGCGAGAACCTACACATCGTCGTTAATACTCGCGTTACCCGTGTCCTCAAGACCTCCGGAACAAGGGGCCTGACTATTCGCACTGTTGAAATTCGTTCCCCTGATTCACTGGACGCCGTCCTCTTGACTGCTTCCAAAGAGGTCATCCTCGCGGGAGGGTCAATCGGCACTCCACATATTCTCCTCCATTCTGGCATTGGCGACCAGAATGTCTTGAGAGCGTTCAATATATCCACTGTATTGCACAATCCGAGTGTCGGACGGAACCTCACAGACCATACGGCTTTATTCATTACGTTTGGCTTGGCACCGAACTCAATTGATTTAGGTCCTTGGACGAAGTGAGAACAAGAACACTCGCATTTGTTTAGCTATGTACTGATCAAGGATAACTTACAGTTTGGATTCTGACCCGGCACTACAAGCCCGGGCGTTGGAGCTTTGGAATGCAAACAGAACTGGTCCTTATGTTCTGTTTGTGCCGACCTACCACGTTGCGTGGACGCGTTTGCCTGATGACTCGCCTGTCATCAAGAGGTTTGGTGATCCGTCTTCGGGTCAGAACTCTGCGCACCTTGAGTTCATCTTCGGTGTAGGTCATACTCCCAACCTTCCAGCCGTGACTAACGCAATGTATGGACGTCTAGGTGAACGGTGGCCGTTATACAGCCATTCTTTTCATAGTCAGTCCTGCTTCCCGTAAGTCAGAATACGCTGGGTTTCCAAGAGCAAGAAATCTGATACACTGACGAACAAAGGTGGTTCCGTGTCAATTGGGTCAAGCAATCCTCTTGATGACCCGCTGATTGATCCGGGCTATTACACGTCCGAGTTTGATCTCCTTGCCACTCGCGAAGGTATCGAAAAAGCCAAGATGTTTACTAAGGCACCCGTCTGGAAGGACATCATAACAGGCTTTGTGGGTCCCTTGGCCAACGCAACTACTGATGCAGAGATCGACGATATTGTCAGAAACAACACAGGGTCAGGTCTACATCCTGTGGGAACTGCCGCAATGTCTCCCAAGAACTCGAATTGGGGTGTGGTTGATCCAGACTTGCTGGTGAAGAAGGTGTCAGGATTGAGGATTGTTGATGCATCTGTCATGGTAAGCACCCTCGCGGAAACGATATACTAGGAAACTTACTCGGAAAAATTGGCAGCCATACATACCTTGTGCTCATACGCAAGCTCCTGTATATATTATTGCGGAACGGGCCGCGGATATGATCAAGAGCACCTGGTATGACTATGACATGTATTCTGTGCAAATATTGTCGCGTGTCGCATCGCACTTCGCGTCGCTTTTCGCGTTTTTTGCGGCACCTTAAATGAACTGAAATATCCTGCATGGGTGTGAGATCCGTTCAAATGTATAGATTCAAGTGATATCTAAGTACTGTAGACGTGTCTTAAGCAGCCCATCTGAACTGCCGGGAGAGTGTTTGAGCGCTTTGGCCAACATTGCCTCCTCCAATAAAAAGGGGTCATTGATATACAGCTCTGAATTCGTCAGTTAATTGTTCGTGTTCCGAAAGCCTGACAGTTACGTCACACGCCTGGGTAGTGTCGATCTCTAGCATTCTACGACGGTTCTACGAACACATCAAACAATTGAACGCTCTAACGTCATTGACTCCATAGTTTACATCTCCAAAGCTGCCATTGTGAAACCACTCATCGCTTAGTTTCCCCGACTTTATCCGACATTCGAGGTAGTCACCCGCCAGCTTACTGGCAGGAACGACGAAACATCAAGACTGCCTTTGTCTCCCCGGTGCAAATACCCTTTGCCTGTCGATAATTCTTCACGACCAGGAGGTTGGCCTATTGTAAATGTTGCATCTGAGTAGGCGAGCTCTGTGTGCAGGACGTCGGCGGCCCAAGCTCGCCAAGGTTTGCCATGCTACTAAGGCTGGTTGATTGACTAAAGCTTGACGTAGACTGTACCTGCCCGATGCCCGGTCACAAATTCAAACTGCATCCTCTGATAGCTTCCCTCTCCTCTTTCCACTGCTTCACTCCCTCTGCCTCGGTGATGACTAGTTCAAGACGCCAGCCTTCCTTGGATGTCTTCCCCTGGTTTAACGGGGAAGGAACTCGCAAGGAGGGTGTGCTGTGCTGCACCGTACTTGAAAATATGCTAGGAATATGGAGAGAGTAGGTTGTTGAAACTCTTGAAGGAACTCAGGGGCGTTGCCATCTGATTCTGTGGATTGAGAAGAGTTATCTGTTCTTCTCCTCTCCCACTCCCCCCCCTTCATACTGTATACCTTGGCTGCGTGGACCCTATCTCAAGGCACGCGACGTCTCCGTGTTCAAACCCCTTTACAAACTAGACTCCGTGCAGAAGGTGACGATGAATTCGCCGACTGGTACAAAATCGACTGCACTCAACACCTCCGCCCCTAACCAGCACAACTGCACAGTCACTCCTCCGACGCGATATTCCTGCCAATCACCGCTCACGACCTCACACACGTCTTAACCCCGTTGATACGATGATCGATCATGTTACCTTCACTTTACATGGGATTTTGGTTGAATGGACGTATATTCGAGGTTGGCGTGCTTGCCGAGGGCCTTCCGGAGAAGATTCGAGCACTGAAAATTGAGGTCGTGGTTCTGGAGCTACTATCCGTGCGTACCCTTGTCCTTCATTTACCTGACCATGGCTTGTGAATCCGGGATAACATGTCTTCACGCCGTGGAACCAGTTTGACCCGCCTGCAGTTCGTCCGCCTGTGTGGTATGTGTAACAACACCTGTCCCATGGTGCCCATTTGATCCTCAGCAGCCATCTAGGACCTATCACCTCACTGAAAGCCTCTTTGCCGCCGGTTCCCGCCCCTTTTACCCATAAGCACCACCCACGACTTCCCGAGCAAGGCGAGACAGACATCTCCTAGGCATGATACATCACCTGAACGTTGTTTACCTGATGATTCACCCTCCCTCAAGAGGTTTGGTGGTCCGTCTTTGGGCCACTGTTCCATGCAAATCAATGTTGTTTTGAGCGTAAGTTGTACTTCCGGCTCTCCAGCCTTGATTGACAACCTGTATGTAGTGAAGTTGGGGACTCTCAGGTTTCATTTCAAAGCTGTGTAATTCTTAAACCTAGGTCGTTCCTGTATTACTGATCAGAGCTTTCCGTCATCGTGTAGATTGCATCCTCTCGTTAAACAAATAAAGCCAGTCTTCCTCTCGAAGTCTTTTGCTTCACTGCCCATCTCCGTGTGGATCGCGTGTCCATCTCGTTCTTGATGAGCCGCAGGCTGTTGCGCATCACACAGCTTCTTCCACTTCTCCCATCATGAGCACGCCCCCACCCACCAAGCGGCTTCGTTCTTCAGCGCGGCTGTCGTCCGGGAGGCGCTCTAAGTCCATGAATGGACAACAAACCTCTTGTAAACCCCCTCGACGTCGTAGTCAAGACCGTATCAAGCGCCTAGATATACCGGCAGTTCCATTGGACACTCCCAAGGATGGCTCGACAGGTTTAGAACGCTCATCTGGTACGTAACCTCCTGCATTGTGAGGACCATCCTTTAAGTCTAACACCTTGATTCAAGTGACTGCATCGACATCCACTCCTAGTCAAAAGGGCGACACTGATCTATATCATCATGCTTTTGTAGACTTGAAGATGCTGATCACATACCTCGCTGAAACTGGGTCAGAGAGACTAAAGCAGTCCGATGCGGTCCCACAAGGGCTCTTCAGCAACTCTCATCACCTGGTCTTTCACCACCCAGTTATGTACAACATCAACGAGACGAAAAGGCAAGGTATGGGGACCATTCGTGATTGTATGACACATTCTAACGTTAGCGCCAATCTTGCCATGGCTAGCTAGGTTCACCAATGTCTGGCGCTGAATTCAACTCTTCCGTCCACGGCCCCTCTCCTCATTGTCACCCTGGCACACAAATTACAATTCTGGAGACAGTTCGCCACTGGACCAGTGATACCCAGCGCACCGCTCGGCTGTTGTGGTTGAATGGTTCAGCTGGTGCCGGGAAATCTGCTATCACTCAGACCCTCGCAGAGGAGTTCTCGTCCTCATCAGAACTGGGTGCAACACCATTTTTTTCCGGACCAAACCAATGCGACGAGCCAGCCCTCGTCTTTCCCACAATCACTTGTCAACTTGCCGTCAAGATTCCGCCTTACAGAGATTACCTCTGGCAAAAGATGATCAACGACCCGAGATTGTTGGAGAAGGGCGTGGAGCATCAATCCAATCTCCTCATCGTCGAGCCCTTTGCAAGTCCCGAATTGGGTCTGGGGGGTAGCCAGTCCAGGTGGACAATCTTGTTAGATGGTCTAGATGAGTGCGACGGAGAGGAGGCACAAGTTCTCATCATCAAGCTCATAAGTCGCTTTTCGACGCAAAATCCAACAACACCCCTTGTTTGGGTTGTCGCCAGCCGACTCGAAACCCGTCTCAAAGTCGTGTTTGAATTTGGCGAAGTTTGCGACACCTATTGGTAATTTACTGTTCCCATGAATGCCAATGAGGCATGCCGCGACCTTGAACGCTTCTTACAGGCCAAGTTCGAGGAGGTGCGTCAAAAATACAAGAACCTCATACCAGCCGGCAAACCTTGGCCTATGGAACGTAAGCTAGTCAGGATTTTTAAGGCAGCTTCAGGACTCTTCGTCTTCGCTTCGACATTGATTCATTTTGTCGACGACCCACATGTCTGCGATCACGTCTCACGAATAGCTGCCATTCTCTCCCTCACTAGAGGCGTGAGAACGGTTTCACTCTCGATTCTTCACATATCCTACGCCAGGATTCTTGATAATGTGCCCAAGAGCATATGGCCGATTTTAAAACTGCTGTTGGGTTGCGTCATGATGTTCACATCATTTATTCTCGATGGAGATGACAGTGAAGGCTGCCATGGATGTGCTCTTGTGACTAGCGCCTCTGTATTTGGCCCCCAACGGCATATCGTCTATGCAGCTCTCCGAAAGCTTTATTCGGTGATCAAATACCGCCGCCGAAGGAATTGGGGTTTCAAGGCATTCAGATTTACCACGCCTCATTCGCAGATCACCTACGTAATCCATCGAAGTCAGACAATTATGCAATTGACTTTCACTACCTCAGGAAAAAGGTATGGTGGGACTATTTTGTGATGTTGCCAGAAGATGCATCTAGTTGAGTTCTCACATTCACACTCACTATTCAGTTCTGGCTCATGTGGAGATCAGGCGCCGTCTAAGCGCAGACGTTCATACTTCACCCTCTTCCCATTAGCCCCGACGTTTTGTCCTCGTTTCATTACCCCCCCTCCACCCACTCGACGTTCCGAGCACTCAACGACCTCGTTCCCAACGATGTTCACCTAAAACGGCAACATCAGGATTATCCTGACGACCCTTGGACCCACACTCGAGTGTAACCGACTTAGCCGATGCACCTAGTGTGCGCGCTGAACTCGATGGACAAACGGAACTCCTGGTCCCGCAGATAAGTTTCCTTTTCCTCTCTCTCTCCATTTTCTTTGTCTCAAATTTTATGCTCAATTTTTCTCTGCCTCAACGTCGCGTCGAGCAGAATAGGCATTCAACTGCCATGTTCATCCCTCTCCACTCCGTTTTCCACTATTCCCCTCTCTCGTCTCTCTATCTTCCTCGTTGTATCATCATAAAACTACTGATATTACTCCTTTTGATTCACCTTAAGATTAGGTACATTCTGGTATAAATACGGTCATGTACCTACAGAGAAAACCAGGGAATAAAACCCCCAGATTATCTTCCTTATACTCAGATATCTAAAAGTTTTTGTTTCATTGCTGTCCCACTCCCTCTACAGCCCCTGCCAGCTGGGTCGAAGCCTCGTCAAATGGACACTGACCCCTTTCATCATTTTTCTCACTACTGCTGCCTTCCCTCTTCACTCAATCAGGGGATCAAGATACTGTCCTTCGTCCCCCGATCAAGTTAGCCTAGGACTTGGAAAATTACCTGACTGATACTCTCCTAGATCACTTCTGGGATTCGGCTATGCACTACCTACCATATTGTTGATGCAACCAGTCCGGAGGCTAGGTCGTTGGAAATGCCGCGCAGGAGAGTAGTCATTCTACTCCTTTCTAATACGTTTTACTACACTCCGTTGTGGTTCACACGACGGCCTCTCAGCGACAGTATGTTGCTAACTTCAGTCTCCCCAGACGTTGTGAGTGCTGCTGGCATCAGTGAAGGGAAGGTGTCATATTTACTACCCAGATGGCACTGAATACAATTCTCATTCAGGATATAAATGTCATACCTATCTTAGGGAGAGCAACCACTCCGCTCGAGGCATAGAACCCGTACGGCTTCGTCCGAGCAAAGTATGTCCACCCATCGAGCACAAGCTCAGAGTCGTCAGTAAAGGGATCCTGCACATTGTAATAATCAGATGTAGGATTCTTCTACAAAACTACACTAGTTCCACAACTTGACATCTCAACACATAACATATACCCATTGTTTTCTTCTAACTGCCATCAGTGGTATCTGCCTCAACTTCCACTCACGGGATAAATATTCACAGCAATACTCGTCGGGGGCCTTGGTTGCCACCGCCCAGCCTTTGCCATCTTCAAACACAGCAATAAAATCCATTTTTTCTTCATCTGGGGCTTAGCCGATAAGACAGGTTTCTAAGAGCTAGGAATAGGACAGGGAGGGGATGAGACGGATGGGATGTGGCCGGAGTCTCCGAAGAGGCTGCACTGGCAGCAGAGTTGGGAGGAAGGTAACTGAGAACGGGATGGAGTTGGAACATGATGCAGATGGTCTTTTTCACTGCTGACCCGTACGACTCTGCAATATTTTGTACTGTCGTCTCCTTCACCTTCATCTTGACTATCCCTGTCATCATCGTCCTCATTGTCACTTGAAGGACTTTCCTCGTCCTAGGCAGCGTTAATCGCGATGCCATCTATGATACAGCGAGTTCTGGTCCCGTGTAATCCACATTACTGTATACGTCACCGGACGTATAAATTAATGCAACTGTAACGGGCTGTTGTTCCATTGACCAAGGTGTAGATTCAGAGTGTGGCATATCGAGGAACACACTATTTGAGGCCGATACGATATCAACGCAACGAATGTCAATATGACCATTCAGCTCAATGCGTTGATAGGCACAAGACACCTCCACACCCCACTTTCAGAACTCACATGAATCTATACCCAGACAGTGCGCAAGAAAACTCCTTTTGTTGTCAAATAAAGTGTAGAGCAAGCAGAGTGTAAATGTAAACCACTTCTTGAGTGAGATGATAGGCACCGTATAGGCTTCAGATCACTATAACGCTACACTATACGATGGAATCAGGAGGATGACTAAAGAAGATTATTCTTCTCGTTCAAAATGAGAAAGTGGACGATTGCGCTTCTTCACCGGAATATAGCTGACCAACGTGCATCGCGCGGATTTCCCGAGGTGGTCATCCAGGGCAGGCTGTTTCTCCCTGCGATTTATGATCCTTGGTTGTTCGCAGCAAATGGGTCTACGATTACTGTCTCAGCCTGCCCCTTATACTCTAAGCACCTGTTAAGACTACGTATGGGGACGCCACTCAACCGTCCCCCATATTGACAACCCGAGCCGAAAATCGAAAGACCGTAGGTACCGGATACGCCAGGCAGTCACATGTCAGCCTTTGTTGCTATCGCCATTTGCTTGACCAAAGGCGTGAGTTGTGCTTGTTGCGGTTGACAAGGCAGAACATGACCTAGATCAATATCAAGTATAATCTGCCAGCTTCTCTGTGGAGACTTCCTCGTTTCATAGCCACGTATGACCATAAACGGCAGGATGCGTCATAAACACTCTCAGGCACTGCAGCATTCCCATCCAACATAGGCGGACCTCAATCAATTCCCTCGTTCCGCTTGGATCACTGATGGCGAGAAATGGTCTGCGTTGCTACTGCCAGAGAACGTATCGAATGGGGTACAATAACGATGAAACTGACTGGGCCGGTTGGCATAACACTGGACCCGCAAGAGGAACGGACGGTTGGATTGGCCTTTCACCCAGAACCCTAATCGAGGCGGAGGTAGAGAGCTCAGACTGCTAGCCTCATGGCTATTTGCAGATCCGTCAAGAGCTCCTCCGAGAAGGCGGTTTTTCTTTGCGTACCACAAGTACAGTCAAGATGGACCTTTGATCTCATTTCAAACTGTACGTGGAGGTGTAAGGGATACATTATTCCCATTTCTTCCCCCTGCCAATCGCAAGGGACGACACATTGTTGTGCCAAACACCCCTGCTCCTAGGCTCTCCGTTGCTATTTACTTCCTCGCACACCGAATGGGGAGAAAAGCTGGCGGCCCCCCACCATAACCAAGCTATATCTTCGCACGATGCCACGTCCTATACCCACACCTACACACCTAGATCGTATCGGGACTCTCAAAATGAGGTACTGGCGTGTGTATCAGCATGCTGACACTTGTACTTCTGCCCGGCTGATACAAGCCCGAGCATAATGTTCCTGAAAGACTATAGGACTTCCCATAGGTAAACTGTATATGGCAGGGATATAAACGCACCCGCTCCTCAAGGTACACTTTCCCGCCGTACATCCCCACCTTTCGTAGGTCACAAGATGATTCTCGACTTAGCATTTGTTGTAGGGATAGCCTCTCTTGGTTTCTGTGCGACCTATGATACGATTGAAGATGTCCCCAAGCTCAAATGGGACTTCATTATTGTCGGAGGTACCCATCCATCTTAATTCGAACATATTGGTGGTCATCTCACAGGTCTTCATCGACCTGCAGGCGGTACAGCAGGGTCTGTTCTGGCGAGCAGGCTGACAGAAAACCCCCGCTTCAACGTACTTGTCATCGAAGCTGGACCAACGTAGGCGCCTTACCAACCTAGTCGTTCCCTGTTCCAACGCATCTTTAATAGAAATGAAGGTGCCACAGAGACGATAATCCCTGGACTTGCAGGTCATACTGCAATGACCCGTTTCGACTGGAACTTCACTACTGTACCCCAGAAAGGTCTCAACGACCGCGCAGTCACTGTGCAACGCGGCCATATTCTTGGTGGTACAAGTGCAGTGAGTGAGTAATACGATACCAAAGTTTGCAGGAAAGATATTGATTGAGTATCATAACTTTACGCTCAGACGGCCTGATCTATAGCCGAGGTTCGACGTCCGATTTTGATCGCTTCGCGAGGGTCTCTGAAGATCCCGGATGGAGCTGGGATAGGCTCCAGCCTTATTTCAGGAAGGTAACCAACATTTTGTTGCCCGACGCCGCTGCTACTAACTAAGCTTATGCTGCCGTTAGAACGAGAAATTTGAAGCCCCCGTCGATAATCACAACACTGAAGGTCAATTTGATCCTGTAGTACACAGTTTCACAGGAAAGGTACCCGTGACACTGGACGGTTTTCCCTCCCCTGCTGTCGATTCAGCCACATTACAAGCAAGCAATGAGTTGGGTGGCGATTTCCAGTTTAATTTGGACATGAATTCTGGTACACCACTTGGTTTAGGTGTGTCACCCGATGTTGCTACTCCCCAAAGGGTTGACCAATGGCGTTCCTGCAGCCTGGCGGCAGTCAACCATCGGCCACGACGGAACGCGTAGTACTGCCGCAACTTCCTATCTCGATACTCAAACCAAATCCCGCAGGAACTTACATATCGTCGTTAATACTCGTGTCACCCGCGTCCTCAAGACTTCTGAAGCCAAGGGGCTGGCTGTCCGCACCGTTGAAATTCGCTCCTCTAAGTCGTCTGACGCCTTCCTGCTGACCGCTTCCAAAGAGGTCATTTTGGCGGGAGGAGCGATCGGCACCCCACATATTCTCTTGCATTCTGGCATTGGTGACAAAAACGACTTGAAAACACTCAACATACCGACAGTCTTACACAACCCCAGTGTTGGGCGAAACCTCACGGACCATATTGTTTTCGTAGTTACGTTCGGCTTAGCTCCAAATTCGATTGACTTGGGTCCTTGGGCAAAGTGAGGATCTAGACAGCTCATGCTTGTTGGCCCGTGCATTGATCGATCTTTATGATGATGACAGTTTGGACTTTGACCCAGAATTGCAAGCGGAGGTGTTAGAACGCTGGAACTCAAATAGGACTGGACCCTACGTTCAATACGTACCAACGAACCATCTAGCCTGGACGCGCTTGCCGGATCACTCGCCTATCATCAAGAAATTTGGTGATCCTTCTTCGGGGCGAAACTCTGCACACATAGAGCTCATGCTGGGGGTAAGTGATACCCTAGCGTCCCGATAATGTAGAACAACTTACGTTGGCATATAGGCGTATGACGGTGTCTACACTGCCATTCTTCTCTTGGTCAGTCCTGCTTCTCGTAAGTGGGAACGCACTAGGTTTCGGAGACAAAAACCTGATGCATCGATGAGCAAGGTGGTTCTGTGAAAATCGGATCAAGCAATCCTTTCGATGATCCGCTGATTGATCCCGGGTATTACACGTCCGAGTTTGACCTCCTGACCACTCGTGAAGGGGTCAAAAGTGCCATGAAATTTGCCAGAGCTCCTGTCTGGGAGAAAGTTATAACGGGCGTTGTGGGTCCTTTGGCCAATGCAACTACTGACGCGGAGTTGGATGCCGCCATCAGAAACAACACAATGGCGGGTTTACATCTCGTAGGAACCGCCGCAATGTCACCTAAACATGCGAGTTGGGGTGTTGTCGACCCAGATCTATTAGTGAAGAAGGTAACTGGGCTGCGAATTGTTGATGCATCCGTCATGGTACGTATCTTTTATTGAGGACGTATCCTCGAGGCTAACTTAAGGGAACTGGCAGCCGTACGTACCTTGTGGTCATACACAGGTTCCAGTGTATGTTATTGCGGAGCGAGCCGCAGATATGATCAAGGATGCTTGGCAGTAATCGCGGAGATACCACATGCATCAAAGCGAGTTGTTATGGATATATTGAAGCAACTAACTAATACGGATGGGAAACGACTTGAGATAAATGAATTGTATTTACCCGCCAGCGTGACAATAGCTTCTTGAATACCAGAAGTCTAAGCAGTTGGGCAAAGAGAAAGAGAAGGTGTCATTGACCAATAGTTCCCAAAAATATTGTAGTGGCACATCCACGGTGTGTTGCGAGACCCTTCAAGTCCTACCCCCACTTCGCTGGGCCCACAAGTTCACCGTACCAGCTGTAAACTTGACATTCCCGCCCTTGTTCCTCCACCTTGGTATTGTCTCTAGCATCTGGATTACGAGCACATCGTTGAATCATTGCTCAGAGCAGATGTGTCAGTCCAAGTTCAAGTCCTCGGAAGAGCTGTGTAACGTTCCGGACTCAACTCTGTGCTAAAGGAAAGGTGCTGCTCGATATCGGGCTACTTTGGTCTGGTATAGTGACCGAGGGACGATCAATCGGAAGCTTGGAGCAATGAGCACACACCATCCTTGTGTACATATTGAAGGTTTTAAGGCGTTTATTTAGTAGCAACGCTTCAACTTCCAACTGGTAATCCCTCCAGCACGTTCGGTTATCCGACGAGAATGGCGTCTCAAAGTTTAGCATGTTTATGGGAAAGGACCTGCATATGTGTGGCTTCCTAAACACTCGATTAGAGGTGCGATAGATACAGACCGAAGCGAAATTGAGACAATGTCAAAACCAGTCAAAAGTACACACCAAACATACATGAAGCGTAACAAGGGGGAATCACTACGCGCAATACAGCAAAGCGTCCACACCTACGCTTGATTAACAGGTTCGTACCCGCCCCTCCTCGCACTCCCTCCAATTCCAAGACCCATGAATAACCCCTTTCTCCCGCTCTTCTTCCTCCCCTCGCCACCAACACCTCCCTCCCCATCGGCGTAATCCTCCCGCTCCATTCTCCGCCTCTTCGCCTCTTTAAATCCTTCCAATGGTACGTCATACAGAGTCTCATACTCTACACCTAACTCCCTTCCCTTCGTCCAGAAGTCCTTACAATTCCCAAGAATTCCAAGATCGAACGGATTGGAAGCTTTCCCAGCACGAGCGAGACCATCCACGGCCTTTCCTTTCGTAAACCTATCGAACCCCAAAAGGTTCATAAGGAAAGAAGAGCCGCAACCCGCACAAGCCGCATGTTTATGGTGAACATGATGGCCCGAAGACCCAGACGAGGCGGCATCTCCAACCAGAGCGGTATCCTCCGTATCCAGTCCTGCGATGGTTGCCCCGACGCCATGGCGATGGCGATGGCCCATTTGTCCAGCGTAACTCGCTCCACCACGGCCGCCCATATAGCCGTACCGACCGAGATTAGAAACTTCGAGCGTCGTCATCTGTCGGGCGATTTGCCAGAGTTGGGACGCGAGGAGGACAACGGTCCATGAGAGCTGGAGTGTAGCCCAAGCGGCAACGGCGACGAGGAAGGTATCATAGGAAGTTAGGTAACAAAGGTTAGTGGGAAGAATACAGGACGGGGAGATCTGAGTAGGATCTTCGGAGATTGGGACACCTGAGAAGACTGCGAGAGTGGATTAGATACACTGGGAGTATTGTTTACGGTGAGAGAAGCGGACGTACATTTGTAGGTCAGGTAGTCGAAAATTATGATACCTAAGACGAGAGTGAGGACGAAGAGCACAAATTGGCGGTGGTTGTTCGCGCCGACTGGGGGACCCTTGAGTATCGGATAATACCGGCAATTGAGATAACCACTCACCACAATTCCACACCCAAGGACAGTGACTGTACCCGATTCAGAGGGTGCTACATTTTGAAACAAAGGACTCACTGGTCACTTCGAGCAATACACTTATCGCACACCCGACAATGCTTCGAACGAAGAGGTTTCCTTGCCATGCACTGAATGCAGAATGTCTGGCCGTTCAGTCTTCCTTCCGAGGCGAGATCTTCAATGACCTATCTCACGCATAAGCCTCACCCCGTTTCACTTTCACGAGAACAACACAGCACAAACCGATCTAAGTTCCTCGTCACTGCTTGGTTTGGGGCATGTTCCGGGGTCCAATGTAACGGCTCGGAAGAAGTTGTATGAACACAGACCCACAGAAAGCGCAAACAACAGGTTGGCAATGGAATGGTCTTGGGTTTCTGCACGAATGACTATAAGCTTGGATCAGGGGTAGTACGAATGCACGTACGGTTTACAAGGCGAGTTATCCAGCAGGACACAACCCAGACTATTGAACCGAAGATGATACCAGCGAAATATGGAGATTGGTTTACACTATCGGTATAGGTAGGTTTGTTCAAAAGCACACGAGTAACGATCTGAGAAGTGGATGAGAATAGAATATAAAGCGAAAGCTCTGACGCTTACATGATGCATCGCAAAAAACTCGGCCAAAGCGAGTAAGAGTCCGGTATACCAAGGCAGTATTGACATTGTCTTGAACATGAGGAAGAAGAAAAAGGTGGGCAATATGAAAATCGCGATTTTGGTGTTACGCTGACTGCCCATGAGCAAAAGGGACATGTGATAAACGGAATGCATACCTCGCTGAATGGTTTGCCCCTCTTAATGCCATATTCATTCATTCCGCCCTCCTCCAATGCACGTTTCCAAGCCCCCAAACTCTTTAGCTCAGTCGCCATATCCCTCGGCGTTCGATCTTCTCCATCCTTGGCCATGACATCCGCACCCTTCTCAATTAATCGACGGATACACACCCTGTTTCCCCGCACTACAGCCCAATGTAGCGGCGTAAGCCCAGCGTCATCCTTGAGGTTTGGGTTTGCACCATGCCGCAGCAACAAGTCGACCGAGAGGGCATCGCCTTGATACGCAGCCCACATGAGCGACGTATGTCCTTGCGAGTCTCTCGAGTCCACGTTTATCGGTTGGTGTAGGAGATACAACAATGGCATGATGGACGACGAATGCGTGACGAGGTGCAGCGAGTTGTAGCCTTGTGAATCCGTAATGGCAGGATCGGCACCGTGAGCTATGAGGAGGTGAATAATGTACAAGTATCCATTCCGTGCGGCCCATTGCATTGGTGTTGCGACGAGATCCCCACCCAGCGCATCGACTTCGGCACCTTGTTCCAGCAAGTACCGACACGCAGCAATATGTGCATTGATGGCTGCCCAATGGAGCGGTGTGATATTTTGTTCATCCCGGTCCGTTGCTTTCGCCCGTCCAGACTCGATAAGCTCCCGTATGAGACCAACATCTCCACGCTGAGCTGCAACGAATATATTCGCCTGTAAAGTCAGAGGAACCATATTA
Source organism: Podaxis sp. C-F-92630 (assembly GCA_018524945.1). Lineage (NCBI taxonomy): Eukaryota > Fungi > Basidiomycota > Agaricomycetes > Agaricales > Agaricaceae > Podaxis > Podaxis sp. C-F-92630. The sequence continues at coordinate 28,730 of JAEUWS010000428.1, forward strand.
ACACTTCGACATCATTTGCCATAAAGGTTACTGAATACTGACCTCCGGTTCCGGCTTTACTTCCCTTGTCTGCGAGGACAAGTTGGTTGCGACGACGGATTCTGCGGTGACAGAGGACGTCGACGGTTCAGCCTTTGGGCTTACTCTGGTGGTCGGGTCGTCCATGGATAGAGAGGTAGAGAATGGATCCAGGGATTGCACTGCCAACACCGCTCACAGCAATCACTAGCCCGAATTACGTCAGCAACGCCCATCAATGGCACCCGCGGCTGATGGTGATGACGACGAAACCTTGAATCCCTGAATCTCTAGCCACTAAAAGCAAAATTAGCGTAGGGTGGGTGGGTGTAGGGTAGACCTCTGCGCCCAGAGCTGTATGTCTCTACGTAAAAATGGTACTGAGTAATGTATGGAGAGTCGAGCGTACATAGGTGGATGATGGAAGGAGTAGTGGGAAGAAGGATTGCGGCGGGGTGCTGGTATGGAGGATGCATCCTGAGGCGCCTGAAGCTGCAGCTTCATGCTTCCGACTGGCAGTATGTGCGATTCAAGGATGGAGGTTGCAGCTTATGGCATTGTTGAGGCGAATGAATATTGCTGACGAGAGACGAAGGCTGATGGGACGCCCATCTATTGCCTCATGATCAAGCATCCGTTGGTGAGTCGCCAGGGCGAACCTGCTGGGATCCGTTACTGCATCAAAGGGAGACGTTCGCCCAAATAAAATAGTAGTATTGTTTCGGCGGCATCCAAACCATTGGAAACCCTCGCGTAGTTGAACTAGATTGGGCAGTCTATCTCTTCACGCTACATGACCCAATACTTACAAACGGGGTCGCAAGATGTGAGTGCCTCTGCTATTGCTCGACGCAGATTACTCCATTCGATGTATAGTCGCAAGATGTTTCGTTGTATTTTCCCGAGCGTGACGACAGACAAGATGGATAGGACCTTATTTGGGTCTTCTCCTTAACATAGATTTGGCTAGAAGTCCCAGATCCGTACGAGGACCCCTTATCGTGCCCGGCATCGCAGCCATTCGTGGCAAATGTAAGCTCTCGAACATTGGTGCAATGCACGAGTACTATTGTGGGCCACAGTTGATAAGTCGTGAGGTCAGCCCAGCTCAACAATGACAGATGCCCGGATATTGGCTATTCCCAGCGGGAGGTACACTGACGTCTGTGCCTTCCGGGTAGTGCAGATTGTATTGCTCACCTACCCTGAGTATAATGTAGCGCAGGGACGGAAGAACGTCGGAAAGGATCACAATCCACCACATCAATATCTTTCTGGTTGACTGCCGTTTTAGCGGACCAACCTCGATGAACGGTTCCCCAAAGGCTACTATAATTGTGCGAATATCGCCATTCATCATCCAACAGGCCCCAGAGATACCCAACCTGCCGATAAGAGCCCCAATATTTCCTCCGCTCAGAGTTTCATCAATCTTGACGAATATCCAATGGATGTGTTGGTGAATTAGACAGTTAAACAAGCACCTGATTAAAATATTTCAATTCATGCCCAGAAGCACGGTCAGAACACGGCGATCCTCTGGCCAGACAAGGCAAAAAGCCCAAGCAATATGACATAGGCCTACCTTGATTGTTTGAATTGACGAAGCTATATATACCCGACACCTTCTCAGATGACAAAGTCTCGCGCAAACCGGAAAGCCAGCCACAATACATCATTCCATCATAAAAGAAGTCGGGAATGCCGGAAAACGTGGTCATTGCCCTTGCTCTTCAGTTCGTTTGATTGCAGGAAGCACCACTGACGAAATGGTGTGGTTCAATCTGGAATTCATCCCGTATGTCAGTTGAATGTCCTTCGGGGCGTGCGATCCGCTCCGCCCTAAAAGGGTTCTGGAGGAGTCGTTATCAGACGACGTAGGTGATAAATAGACGTGCAACTGGAGTAATCCTGATCATATCGTCAAGCACGTTGATTCGTCAGTGTCACCCGCTCTGAGAAATATTAATGAGTCCATGTCGTCATCTGCCAATTTCACGGATGAGAAGGTCCGTCTTGACAAAAACACAACGAGGAATCATTGGGTTATCTAAAGGAACCGAGATGCCGTTGCGCGAGTTATGCTAGAAGGTAATTACAGTGTGGCTGATTGTCGTCGAAAGCTTGCTCACCACCTGTGACTCTGGACCCGGACACCAAGTAGCAGAATCTTCGAAGTATCTTTAGCAACATTCTATATAGTGCGTGGTTGATAACGAGAAGGACAGGAAATTAATCTTCTATCCATGAAAACAAACCCCGAGGATAAGCCACAAAACGCGGCAAATATTTTCGGATTCAAGCTTCAGGAAGTTCGAGGCAGATGTCATAGCAATTAACACACGCATGTGCGGGCACCGATGCGTTGTAACAGATTTTTGAGGCCTTTAAGAACCAGGCATCGAAGTCCAAAAAAGACTCTACGGCAAGATGCCTTTGCGACAAGGGGGCACCCGGCCCGAGAAAAGACCCACTAGATCAAACACTCACAAACGGAGCGAGCCAAAAGACGAAGAAGGAAATAGCATCCCAGGAGGCTCTTCACGCCACAGCACCTTACTACGGCCCTTCTGAATGTCGACCGACTTCAGATCTTCGTGAATAGCATTGTTCATCATTTTCAATAGTTTGTGTGATATTCCTTTGTGATGCCAACACACCGAGGACAGAAACTAAAATCCTCCATTCCTTCGATGTTCAAGAGCCATAGTTTGTAGTTACTTAGGCAGCGAGATATCATTTATCCTATCTCAAGGCCTCGGCCCCAGGGATGGATTCCTTGTAAAACGCATTGGAATTCCGCTGCTCCGCCGTTCGTGTTACAGCGGCCCACATCTCAGACCCTGAGAAACATGTCGCAGAGTCAGAGCTTCTATCAAAAGAAAGAACGACGCCCGGTCCGAAGCACTCAGGAATTTGCTGAAAGCTGTTAAAGCGCAGCAAATTACCGCCGACCAAAGTAATCTTTAATCATTCCAGGTCTACTACTGCCGAAGGCTTAACCCTAGGATGGGATTTTTCATATTAATGTTCATACCAGTGTTCATACCGGGATTGCTACAGAGACACCCAAACGTTACCGAGAACCTGCATTAACCTATATTTTATCTAGTTTACCGTGAGGTGATGCTAGAAACACCGAGCCACACATAAAATCAAGTGAACTCAAGCGCTGGAAAAGGGCCGGACGCCGACGAACGGTTCGCGAGGTAGAGCAGTGCATGCCGGCGCGGTTCACGAGTCACGCGCACCGAACCCGCAAGGACGGATAGAAAAAGGAAAGATTTAGCTCTACCTGCCGAGTGCCACCCGCGAACTGAGTCATTCATTTCGTCGGGTTTCCGTTTGCGATTTGATATTCACAAACCCAGGTGACGATAGAATAAGGTGGTCAGCAGAGACGATGATGACCTTTCGTGGCGCGGTTGTTACTCCTTGGGCACAGGGTCAATCGTCTGGTAACCAGCTACTCCCATCGCCGTCATTAACCCGTGAATGGTTTTCTGCCCCTGGCTGCAACCCTTCTGCGGTTAACTCTTGCAATAACAGGGAGAAAGAGAATCTGGTGAAAAGTGAGCTATGTACATATATTGTAATTACGTTTACCTGGACGAGCTGCAGGCTCGTCTCAATGCAAGGTCTCTGAGATCTAAGCACAGTATCTATGCAAGATAGAACCGTTATGTGATGGTTTTCCATGGAATTCCAATTGCACATGCCTCATTTCGGATATACGAGGTAGATACAAGTACAAGTAACCAGTGTGGGGACTGAGGGAACCCTTTGCCCAAGCCCCAATCAACCTGGCGCCCAGAATCATTTTTACCTGTCGTGATTTTCGCAAGCTCAGTCAGCATCAAATATCGTACATGTGACGCGCTAACAGAGAATATACAGGGGAGACCAGAATTCGAGAGCGGCGTATCAGAACTTCTACGGACCTATACATCGAAAAATGAGATCCTTGTCCATGGCGTTGACATCTGCAGGGTTCTGTCAATTCTTTACGCCATGAACTCCTCTTCTGCAAGCTCCAGCATTCCCAGGATCTTGCCACGACCATGGCGTCTTGTACATAAAACTTACGCCATAAATGATATAAGACGGGAATCACAACCAAGCCTTAAAACCTTTGGTTCGTGTACTCGGCAGAGAGTTGATGTTAACTTCAATCCTAATTCCATATTCCACAACGATGCCAAGATGGTCGACGTAGCTGGGAGAATTATTATTGGAAGTTCCTTCACGCGAGAACCTTTGTGTTCCTTGTGCGATGACCTCGCGAGAGCAAGCACATTAAGGAATGGAGCGAACTCTTACTTTGATTGTGGCAATTCCGAACTCCATATTCGCATGGCCGACCTTATTTGCTCACGGCAGGCACAGAGGCACTTCGTCGCTCTCGTAACTGACTTCACGGGTCTGATAAGCCTGTGCAAGCCACAACGACCTAAGAAAAGTTCTGCCTTCGCCTAGCTCCGGATATATGCCGAGGACACAGGAAAGAACGCATAGGGTGAGGTCTCGTCTCGCTAAACACTTTTATTTCGGTCAGAAAAGGGCCTAATGGGGTGAGGCGGCAGCCTGCCCTTATAACCTACAGACCTGGAACGCAGTCAGCTAAGCGCCAACAAAGTCGGCCCCGCTGGTTCATTTCAACCCTGGACCCGCAACCCAAAGTGTACGGGAGCAGTCAGAGTTAATTTGAATCAAGTTTGAATCCTTTATTGAACGGCTATGTCGGTTGAGTAGTATTTACCTGCAGACCTTTGCATGACATGAACGGTTTGGCTTATTATTAAGGAATACCAAGGTTCTGATGTTCTGGTGGCCTTCAGCCCCAAATTCAGGATAAGATCCAGTCCAGAAAGATGAAGCCCAGAATATCTGACACACACAGGCGCTAAAGCGACAATAGAGTCCACAATAGACAGTTCCTATAGCGATCAAGAGAAGCTGTGAATAGGAGTCATTCGAACTCAGGATGTGCTTTTATCCTCTTTAACCTAACTGCTGCTAAATTTCTACACACGACCCTGTGAACGTGAAGCAAAAATTGTGAATGCTGTTGCGACTCAACGCCTCAAAAAGTGGCATCTGCCAAGCACTCAACGTAACCATCCAACGAAATAGCGCCCATTTCTCCAGCGCTATTCTCGATGCCGCCCATAAACAAATTCGCCCCAGAAATAATTGTCACGAAAATAGTCTCCTAAACCATTTCACACTTCTCTGTGACGCAAAAACAGCGGTCTGAGCTCAGACACCTGAATATTGAATAACAAAAATCATCCGAGGGGACCACCTGAAACATTGTTCCACAGCAATCCGCTATAACCACGCGAGTTTGTACCTATCCGTGATATAAACACGGCCCCGCCGGAGGTATTTGACAGGCCGACGTGGACACAGCCACGACAAGAATGGAGTCTGTAGTCTGAACAGCCGGCATGACATGAATGATGACGCGAGGAGGGTCACCGCTTGGGTTGTGGGTGTCTGTCATCTTGGATGTTGGTTGTTCGAGGGGTAAGTTGGTTCGGGAAAACATATCGGCAGCGGAAAAAAATCGACCACGGCCGCGCATCGTCCACGCATGTATACTTGAGCGATCGTTTCGCTTTCGATCTGAATCTGAGTCCGACACGGAGGTTCTCCTGGAGTATTGAATAATGCTAGCTACACTACAGAACTATGTACTATTAAATACGAATAATTGCGCGAGTTCTATACTACAGCAAGGCCGCCAAAAGGACCACAAATAAGCGCTAAGCCTTGAAACCAATTTCGAACAAAAATACATAGGTCCACACAAACTTAAAATTGCAACCGTCCAATGCAAACCCGAAAACTCTCAAAAAAGCACCACACGAAAAAATCAAGAAACAAAAAATATAGAATCTGTATATATATACTTGGATGTATGTTATGCATTGTATGTACGGACGCTTGTAATGCGTTATGGGCCTGAATACGCGCAGGCCTTCGCGTTTCGTACGGATATGAGGTGTTGTGTTGATAGAGAGTGAGACAGGGAGAGGGGAGGAAGAAACACAATACAAGGGCAGGAAGAACGAAAAAGGGACAGTGGTATATGTACAACAAGAGGCGAGGATTTTATGTTCAGGTATGCGATGGAGAGGGAGTGTAATATGGCGAGAGGAAGAACCAAGCAGTTGAATGACAGGGCACTTGTGTGTTGAGAGGCAATGAGGTCGATACGTTGATGAGAAATAAACGAGGGAGAGGCCGAGGAGCGAGGAAGTCGTAATCGTGTCGTGTCGAAGAGGTGGAAAATCAGAAAGGTAAGAAAAAGCAAGGAAAGGAAGCGTATGCTGTGCATGCGAATGTGGATGTGCGGAAACGAGCCAAGCGAAAAAAAATGTAGGAATGATGCAAAAAGTGACGGAAGCCGGCAAAAAATAATGGGAAAAGAAGTGATGGGATGCGAATGCAATGAACAGGAACCAATGGGATGCAATGTTACGGATCTTGACCATCTACTGTGGAGGAAGGACAGGAATCATGAAGAAAAGATAAGTCGGAACACGGACACGGAACGCAGAGCGAGGAAGATAAATGAACATGTAAAAAATGCAACGACAACGACAAAGATAAACAACCAAAAAACGATAATTGACAACCAATAGAAAAACCACCAAGCCAACACCATTACAACGGGCGTAACAAATAAATTGAGAAACATGCCCGCATGTATTTTTTCACCGGAACCCTTCAAACAACAATCGCGCTCCCAGCCGGATTATCCTCCTGCAACCCCATGGGCGGGTGCAAATACGCCGAGAATAAACTGTCGTCATCCGGCACAACTCCCGCGAGATTCATCGGTGGATGCAAATAATCCATCGGACTATCCTCATTGTTATCCTGCGAATCTGTCGAACCACCATCGGCCCTACCGCCACCTATACTGAGGTTCTTACCAGTAGGCGACGAAGCAGACACAGGCGGAAGCACGGGCGGGTGGAAACCCAAATGCGGCGAGGATGTATGTTCATCACTCTGCGGCATCATGGGTGGATGCCAGAACGTGTTTCCGGATCCCCGGAGTGCAGGCCCAGTAGGGTTAGAGTTTCCACTTGCTGCTCCGTTCGTTGCTGCTCCTGTAGCGGTGGTGTAAGAGGTGAAAGGAAACTCCATTGAAGATCGCGAGGAAAGGGAAGTCGTGCTAGATGGTGGGGAATAACCATCACTAAAAGACGAAAAAGAGACCGCCGAGGAAGGGGGTTCGGATGCCGAATCTGTACTCATCCTCCTACGCTTCGGAGATCTTGGGCTCATAAGAGACATGTCCATCTCAGAATTGTTATTGGCACCGTTTGCATTCCCGTTGTTACCAGCAGAGGAAGCAATGTCGACCACACCGACGGATGGGCTACCAAAACCCGAAAGGCCATCAGTCCCTGCAGCGACAGTGGCGACAGCAGCAGCTTGAGCGTGCGCTGTGTACATCTGCAACAGATAGTCCGGATGGTAAGGACCGGGGAACTGGAACTGGAATGTGTTTTGGAACAAGTTCGCGGCGCTTTGGTCTTGGCCCAAGGCACCAACAAGTTCAGACTGAGTGCTGAAGGCGTCGGTAAGATGGTCGTGGGAATAATCGTATGAGAGGGCGGTGGTGGAGTCGGGAGCGAGGGTAGGGGAAGGATCACGAGCGGGCGAGGCACGACGGCTGACACCAGGGCTAGCGGAGGGAGTGTCCTCAACGCCAGTGGCACCAGCGTTGCTTCCCCGTCTGGCATCATGACGAGAGCGTTTGCGAATAACATCCGATTTCATGGAAATGGGACGTGCGGAGCCATGAAGCTTGTAGTACAGACCACAACTGTCCATAGTTGCGGTCGGTATAGAACAAACACGGTTCAAATTATTTGGACACTTACGCATTGCAAACGGTCTTGCCTTCATCGTCCTTCCTCCACAGGGGCGTCGCAGTGGTGTGGCAGTTGTAACATTGAGCTGTTTGAGCTACCGGCACGTTCGCATTCGTTGATCGACCCCTAGATCCGATAGAACACTCACCCATGACGTCGACGGGATCTTGCCTGGGTGCGGTCTGAGTCCTTCCCTCACCATGGTTATTACGCATGCTCTTTGGACGAGGGCGCTTGTGAAGCTTGCAATACAAGCCACATGCGTTGCAGTTCAACTCGTCATTCAACCCTCGACGCCAGAGGGGAGTGTGAGTCGCACCACAGTTAGAGCACTCGGCTTTGACGCCACCGGGTGCGCTGTTACCACTTCGGAGAGCAGAGGGATTAAGGGAAGTAGCAGTGGCACCAGGTCCCGAAGAGCGACTGTTGGTGGTCTGGGTTTTGACGGTGAGTGTGGGACGGGTGTTGAGATTGGTGCGCGTAACTGCCGTGGTGGTGAAGAGGGGATTCAGTTTGGATGGAGCCACGGTCTCGGGAAGAGTCGCCTCCTTTACCGCCTGCGATAGGGGGATGATGCTCTTCAGCATGGGATTTGCGAACGTAGTGGCAGCGGCATCACTCGCCTCATCGTCGCTGTCGCCATCGTCACGGGTGGCAACGGAAGATTTTCGGGTTCTCCTTTTGTTGTTATTGCCGTTGTTGGTCGTGGAGGTCGCCGGCGAAATCGTGTGCATGATGACGTCTTGTTGCGGTTGTTGCTGCTGCTGCTGCTGCGGTTGAGGTTGAAGTTGAGATTGAGATTGAGGTTGAGGTTGAGGTTGAGACTGTGTCTGCGGCTGCGGCTGCGGCTGAGATTGAGGAAGTTGCTGCTGTTGATGGAACTGTTGGGTATCATTTTCGTGGTGTTCGAGGACGGAAGCAACGGGACTATCGACATTGCTAAGGATTTCATCGAGGGGGAGCTCGATGGTAGGTCGAGAAACTGTGAAAGTGTCGTTGGGGGAGTTGGAGGGGTTGAGCCCTTCGCCGTAGTTCATGCGGGTCGTGAGAGTGGGAGCAGGGAAAAGTAATGCTGATGGACCGAAGCCTTGATTGAAGATGGAGTCGAACTTGAGCGATTGCGAAGACTGGGAGACGTGAGAAGGCCGGGGCTGAGATGCTGTTGAGGAAGTAACTGGGTGTGACTGAGAACCAGAAGTGTCCTGATCATGGGCGCTGTCTTCGACAACAACCATATCATCAGACTGAGAGACTGAGGTAGTGGTAGAGGCGGCAACATGGGTAGTAGATATAACGTTGGTCGAGTCATCCGTCTGCGCGCGGGCTGCGGCACGAGTGCGCTTGGTAAACTCGGGAGACGGTTTAAGGTCAGGCTTCTTCACAGGCAGATTGGCGCTGGGGGCAGATGGTTGGTCGACGCTGAAGGTGAACTGCATTCGTTTTATGGTACCAGGCTTGGAGCTCTGCTCGCGGTAGCGCTCCTTTTCGGCGGCGCGCTGGCGGATCATGTCGCTGGAGAAGGTGCGCTTGAAATCGGGGGCCTCGAGCTCCTCGATACTCCTGTAGTAGATAAGATTACGTTGTCAGGGTCTAAGGCTGTTGAGGTGGGCGGTAATAGATGGACACTGACCGGCCTTTCTCCTTGTCGAGTTTGTCGCCCATGCATTTTGAGAGCTTCTTGAACTCGCGCTTAGACTTGGCGTTGTCGGTATCGACCATGAGATTCTGAAGATGCCATAACCTCCAGCTCAAGTTCTCGAGTCTTTGGCCTTGTTCGAGGTAGCTGGCTACCTTTGTACAGACCTGGGGAAGGGGTAAGGACGGAGGAGGGAGGAGGGAAGAGAGTGGGAAGAGAGCAGACCTTCCAGGTCTTTGTCAGAGCCTCGGTGTCATTGAGGTTGGAAAAGGCTACGAAAGACTTGTTTCCCTTGGGCAAAGTCAGCAGAAGAAATGACTTGAAGAAAGAGAACACAGTACTTTGAACTTGAGATTAAGGATAGAGGGCATTGAACTCTGGGGGGTGGGACGAAGAGAAAGAGGAGAAAGGACGAGTTATAGATCCACAGAAAATCGTTGATCAGCACGTTGCAGTTCACTATTTCCAATTACGACATAACAATCTCGCACCGATCTCTCCGGCTGCCACCAGCTCGGTTCGTCTTCATCTAGTCTGGCTCACTTTCCTCTCCCTTCCCCAGTCGACACGAGGCCAGAGTCTCAACGCCCTCCCTGCATGGCCCAAATCTCCTCATGCCCACCCCGCCTGCGCTTCTTCACAGAAACACGTCCTCCTGTTCGTCACAGCCTCCCCTCCGTTAGCGCCGCCCGCTTGCTGCATTTATAACAATGCCCATTGCCCTAGTCTCTGCTCCTCCCCATTCATGTGCCTTTCCGGCAATCCCACTCGCCCAATGCTTCCGATCGCTCATCACGGGACTCCCCATTCTCCCTCGAGGCAGGCGCGAAGCCTCCCAATCCATCTTCCAAAAACATATTATATTCCGTCGCTGATACCGGCCCTTCCCTCTCCATTCCGGACCCTTTCATCAGACGAGGCTGTGAGAGCCCCTGCCCCCTTCTTTCTTCCCTGACCCCCTTCTTCCCTCCCTACCCGACGACGAGTATCACAAACCTCGCCAGAATTTTCCTCTCGCCCGTTATTATTAGCCGTGTATCATATGGATGAATACAAAAGCCCTCTGTAATCGTTGCCCTACGTTGCCCCGTCTCCATGCCTTCATCATTCCTCCCCCGCCTTCCATAGTGACAGACGTGAATGTGATAACTTGACTGACACGACTCATTGTATCGTCAACAATCCCCGCTTGTTATGAAAGACTAATTTGCAGAGATGGTCCTTGTCATTAGATCCGGCATGCCTCGCCGTCTTCTATCAGTACGCATACTACACACTATCAGAAGTCAGAAGAACCAGAACCACTCGACACAACATCTCTGTGCATGGCATGACTGGCCAAGGTTACACATACGTCACTTGTCCTTCCCACACCCCTATTTGGAGCTGCCGCAACACCATAGGAAGATGCGGGAGAACCAGAACGCCCAAGGGTCGCCCAATCGCATCATCAGAATCACCCAGTCTCTCATTCCGCCTCTTTCTTAGAGATCAAACTCTTCGCCTGATGCCTGACATCCTTCGACGTCCACGCCCCCATCAGGTATCTACAGTGCGCACATGTTCAGATGTGGACATTGGACCCTTATACTTTCCCCTTCTACCTCGAATAACGAGAACACTTGACTTGTTGACCAAATGGTCGACCTGCCATATCTGGCACATGCCTCCAAGAATCTCCACCCTCATGCGAAAAGGGGAAAGTCGGATTAACCATACTATATTCCCTTTTTACCCTTCTGTGTTAATGATGACTACCAAACGGCTAGCCCTCGTTCTTTTCGTTTCAGGCTCTTCGTCCTAGTCGGACGCCGACACGGGCCAACTATGCGGCAATGATTGTGCAATGGCATTTACAAACGTTGTTACACTACACCCCAACGCAATGTGAGGCAGAATGCTCAAACGTTCATCAGTCGCTGCCATTGTCCGTCCTTACGCCGGCCAGCGTCAATGTCCCAGAAACATCTCCTTATTCAGAGCTCCTGGGCAAACCGCTCGAAACACATTCGACTAACCACTTCCGTCTCCCCTACTCTCCTTTACCCTTACCCTTACCTCCTAACCACGTCCCTCTCCCATCTAACACACTCGGCGAATCTTAACTCATTTAGCGTCACCGATGATCTCCCCCGGCCACCTTCCCACAAAAGGCAACCGCGACCCAAGAAGCCGCTACCAACCTTCTCTCCATCCACGTCCACGTCCACGTCCACGACACCCACCACCACAAGTCCCTTGCACTCACCCGGACAGATCACGAAAATAAAAAACAGGGCCGTCATTAAATCATCGACGTAACGGATTTCATTTCCGTCTCTGCGCTTCGAACGCATGCACTGGAGAGTGCGGGGTAGGAACTAATTAAAACATCAACGAGGGCAACACACCTGTTGGACACGCTCCTCTCAATTCTGTACCTTCCTCGTTCTAAGCCGCTACCCGGCCGGCGAGTTCCCGCCTCGTTTTCGACTTCGCCTTCCGGATACCGTTCCTGTTTTCTGCTCTTTGTTCTCGGGTTTCAACGTGCCACGCCACCGCGCCAATCATTTACTTTCGCGATTGCATGTGGCTTGCAGTGGCTTTATGCTTCTTGTCTTCCTTTCTTCCTTTTGCTTTGCTTCCGCAAACGTTCTTGCCTTCATAGAGACGGGCTTCGGCATCGCCGCCTCCTATCAAGAATGTCTTCGAAATTGATTTGCGGTCTCAGTTCCCAGCATCATTCTTCATGTTGAAATTTCGTTGACAACGCATGGTGCCCTCCGGCCCATTTTTTTGTAATTCCTCAGGCGAAAAAAAAAGACGCACCATTTTTTGTCAAATTTCACAAGAATTTGACCATCGTCCTCCGCCACCTCATCCACCCGTTCCTCGCGACGACGAAGCACGCCCTCAACCCACGCCCAGACATCCGCAACCACTCGTCCGCAAAGTCTCACCCCTGCTCCATCCTCCATCCCCTCCGTAATGCCACTCCCCCCCTTTCTTCCCCTCCCCCTCTTCGATCCGCCTCTCCCTCCCCGATCCGTTCGTCCCTCCTCCCACTCTTGCTCCGCTTCCTGTCTTCCATTCCGCACTCCCACACACTTCCTCCTCTTCCTGTCTTCCATTCCGCACTCCCACATACCTCCTCTTCCTCCTCCTCCTCCTTCCCTTCTGCCGCATTTCTTTTGGGATCCTGTATCTAGACTTCTCTTCAGGGCTTGCTTTGATGAACTGTTCATGTCCAAAGACCCCCAAGTAAGATCCGAAGTGAGTTGAATGGTGATGTATGATGAACTGGCGGCGTTGACAGGGTAGGGAGGTACGAAGATAGACTCAGATAAACTCTCGATGCCTACAGCCCTGGCATCCATCTCCAAACAAAAAGAGGGCTCGGGGTAGTGAAGTCAATCAATGCAGGGGTCGAAGAAGTGGAAGGTACGAGTAAAAGGAAGGAGAAGAGTAGACTTCATAAGCCTCGAGGCTCACAACTCCATATCCGTATTCTGCACCGAAGTAGACAGAGCGTACACACAAAGCATCGGATCGTCAGAAGAAGGGGAAGACTCCGTTCAACCCTCGCCAGTGTATAAGTATACACCCGCCTTTTGAAGCTCTCACGGCTATATCGACCTCATCGATCCTAATCGTAATCTACTATCGATGGATTGGACCGGACAATTCGTAACCCTTGGATATAGATGGATTGTGTGGAGTTGTGAGTGCCAGTTGTGTTATCAATCCATCGCCGATATACTGATACACTTTTTGATACTTGTATACAATCGGGTGCGGGGCGATGTCACGGATCGATGTGAGATGGGCTTGGGGAACGTAAAACGTGGTTATCGATTCGATTTTGATTGTTGGAATGATTGCCGTTGGTGTTGTATGGAAGTGAGTATGAGCGTGTGCCTGCGTGTGCAGATGGCGGTATGCGGGTATCGATTGCTTGATGAATGTAGAGATGAGATGGATCAGTGGGGGTGTAGATCTGCTATTTCATCTGACCACCGCTCTCAATTAGCCTTTCGTGTTTAATGATGTTTTCAAAGGAAGTTTATGGTTTGATCGAGGCGGGCAATAACATGGACCTATAAGCTTCTATGGGTGCACACAAGATCCTTACCTCCACTTCTTTCCCATTTTGCTTCTTTGCACGTCCGGTAACGACATACCGTGGTCTTTCAGGGTGCGAAGATCACCACGGCATAATGCCGAAGCTCACCTCTCCCTCAATGACCAAAAATCAAAGAAACAAAGCTCGCAACTCCGGCCTGCGAGCCACACACCCACGATGATGACCCACCGCGTCCGACCAAGACCCAAAAACGCTACTCCAGTCCTGATCACATGATCTAATCTACTCGATCACGCACGCGATTCTCTCCGCTCCACTATTAACTAATCCGACCATAATCTAATCAGATCTCGAGAGCGACTCAACCATTTCGCGATCTCGGGAAAGACCTCCAGTTCATTAAGCGTAGAAAGATGTCCCGTTCCGTAACATCCGAGAGCCTACGATCCGGACCGTCGGTTCGAAATCAGCCAGATTGTTCTAGGTCATCTGCCCTCGCATTCTGCCGGCCTGCCGGACCAATTATATAATCAGTAGTTGCATTTTGCGGAAATGGGGCAAGTTATGTATATGGAAGCTGGTGGGTGGAGGGGTGTGCCTCGAGGCACCGCGGCCAATGGAGGGTTAATGCAAATAGGAGCCTAGTGTACGTGTCGGTTGTTAATCTGTGTGCATTTTGCTAATACTGCAATCGTGTTGAGTGCGGTGAACTGGCTTGAGGAGTCGCTGGATAAAAGGGTACTCCAGATTTTCCTCTGAATGATTAGCGACGTTGTTGCTGTTCGGGTTATGGGTGGTGAACTGTGAGATGTATAATAGGTTGATAACTGGGTATTCTCACCCAGGTGTTTTGTGTTCAAGTCGGATTCTTCTTTTTCCGATGAAAATTCGGACTCAGATGATTGTGTCGTGTGGACGCCATACACAACTGAGCAGAGCCCGGGCTGAGTTCTTGACTTGCAGACATATAAAAGCACTGTTCAGTGTGGCTAAACCTCCGATGCTTGTTTATGAGTGGATAGGCGTTCGGAAATCCCAAGGAAACCCATGGTTTGCGCAAAGTTCGAACCAACCAGTAAAGGGTAGATGACTCGGGTCCGACACCGCTTTTAGGGGAGTCAGAGTATATACTGCAAGACGTACAACTACAAATGAAAAGTGGGAAGGCTAGTATTTTTATGAATATCATTGACAAGACGAATTCACAAATCATAACAGTTGTGATGAGCATCAAATTTGAGCGCCATTCTAGTTCATTTCGCTTACTGGAAATGAATACGTGGACTTCTCTCGAGTCTGGCCGACTAGTCACCGAAGTATCTGGCATGTGGCTGTGGAAGTACCCGCTTTGCGGCTGCATTTAGGGTCCACCAACCATCAGCTCGGCACCAACACCGCTCACGAATCTGGTGTGTTCCTTGACCGTTAGCTCTGGAGCCCTGGAAGCCGGTACGTACAAGACGACTGCGGTCTTAAAAGGCTCCTCTGCTCGGGACAGAATTGTAGCATATTCCAGAATTCCAAAGGGGGGCTTCCTATGTTACTTCTATGGCTGCGTAAATATGTCGAGGCCTTTTCAGTCCGCAGGCGACCGTGCTTCTCCTTACCTCTTGCTTCCCTTTCCTAAGAAATGGTCCAATGAGCTCTCAGAAGACATCTATCCATACGTTCTGTGGCTTCTTGCTCTTACGTCCTCTCTGAGTTCGCTGATCCCAATGAATGGATACGGCATCAAGTCCCCACCCGTGATGCTGCATGCAAATCCTATCGTCTTGAACGGGTACCGAATATCATTCATTATGGAAAACATACCGACAAGGGCTAGGGAAGCAGTCTGATTAGAACTTTCTACACCATTATTGTACTAAAATGTCCGGGTCAATTAATAGGTGTGGAAGCGAGACCAGTGGATGTGTACAGCACGATACGCTACAGCGCTCGTTCCGAGAATACGAACCTAAGCATCCAAAACCAAGACAATCAACACAAGAGGATGGTCGGTCCGCTGCGGTTATAGTGCTGCACCAATCATCTCGAGGTTCAAACTCAAAACTTTGCAGGTGACCATAGATCTCAACAGGCCATCATCCTCATGTTGTATTGACTATAAGCCTCATCTCGCCACCCACCCCTCTTGTCTTAGCGGAAAACTTAAGAACCCATAAGTATAGCATGGTCCCATGGAGATAATTGAAAGAGGCTTCGGACCTTGAGACAGGGTCTCGACTAGTGGAGCAAATCGTTGACGGCGAGAAGGCTCGGTGCCCGAGAAGCCATCAGCACCGCGTTGAAAGACCAAGGAAGGTGTAGTAGTTGGCGTTAGATGTCACAAAGCTGATGAGGACACCAAAACATGGGACGCGCGTCCTTTCGGAACCCGGGATTAGTATTGGACCAAATTTGTTGAACACCAATTAGGGATACTAAGTTTAGCGAGTGGTATGGAAGAAAATTGAATCTGCTGAACAGAGCAGAATCCCTTTACCACCCCCTGGCAGGGTTCAGGAACAGGAAGCAGTGGAGCCGTTGAGTTGAACTCATGGGTGAGGGATGGTCGTAGAATGATGATTGACCCAAGGGAGAATCGGCAAGTGAGTGAATTTCAAGTTCCAGTCCTCACTGGCTCTCCTGGCAGTTTGCGTGGCTGCCATTCAGATCATTTCTCGTTGAATGATAACATAGCTACTACGATACCCACCCCGGTGAAGTAGCCAAAGGTTGCTCACCATCTCGAGCCATCCGTCGTCCTTACCTCCCAGATCCCTCCAAATCCGGGGCTCGAAAGACGGAAACTTTTTAAGGGCATATATTCACATGAGCAAACAAGTGGCGAGCTGATACCCTTACGGAGGGAACTCGTCTAATCATATCAGACAACGTGTTTGATCCAAACTCTGTCTCTGCCATGAGTGAGGGTTCGAAAGTTCTTTGTCCATTATAGCTGCCAAGCTCAGCCTTCATTGGCCGAACACTCTGGCAGAGGTCAGTGCGTTCTATTGGTTTCTCTACGCTTCTGATCTTGCTCTAGCCAACGTGTTTATCTACCATAAGTTGGCCAGCCAAAGCGACGGCTCGAACGTACAGTTTCGGTATGCCACCTAGCTGTTCGGATCGATTTCACTACCTTACACTCCACAAGTGCTCGAATCTTATATGATGGTATACGCACCGATCATTCACCCGAGTTCATTTGCGATATAACTGAACTGAAGCTCATACACAGATCCACAGACCTTTTCCCCATTCAATAGCATTATCTTTTTTGCCACAATCAGAAGTTCATGCTGCGGGCGCGCCAATTAGCGTGATACTCCCGTATCCCAAAACATGGAAGTTATGTTGAGGGCCTTATCAAGGATAAGATGACGGAAGCCAAATAATCACAAAGACGCCCTCTTCACGAATCCGACAAGTTCAAATCTGTTCTTGCCGAGGGACATCAAGGTCCTTAGATCATGAAAATCACGAGATCCCAACATTCGATCTCACAAAGGGTGCCCGACACCAGTGTGTGCATGCCTGCCGGGCTCGGTTTGTTCAGTTCACAAAGCCCAGCCGATCAAAAGCCATTAAAACCAATTTAGACGGGCCACGGGTGACTCTGTCGTGACTTCAAGCCATCACAATGACGAGTATTGTCTGTCAGCGACAGAAACGACCGTATGGCTCGTTGTTATTCAGTTGCCTGTGCTGATTCCGAATACGTAAAGAACCAGTGATTCAGAGAGATATCGAAATCTTCCGGAAATCTAATCTATATCGGGCCTGAACATGAGGATCTTAAACCGCTGCTAGGCGGAGAGCACTAGGCCATGCACGCAGGTGCAATGTGTCCTGGTTTTACTAAGGCTGTTGAACCACGCTGTACGGTATAGGAAGCTATAGGTTTCGGCCTTAATCAGTCTCCATCCGTCAGAAGGTCGAGCCTGATGATGCACTTGGACACTATAGGTGTGCTCTTAGGGCTGCAAATGACATGGTAGAGACAAATACATGCGCTTGAACGGCTGTAAAAAGTCCTTGTCAAGTATAGCTTAATCCATCTCGGCGGAAATGTGCTATGTATAGCCTTGAATGCTAGAGTCTGTTTGCAGAGAGATCAGCCAGTAAAAGGTAGACATTAAGAGTTCAACCGCAGTCGAATGCTGTTCAAGTCAGATGTATTCAATGCCAATATATCGAGAAGTGGAGGGTTCATGGTGCCGCGAAGCCGTCATAAATGAAACAACATTAAAACGCCCAGCGAAGTAAATTGGTGGCCAGAAATAGCCCTGATCCCCACCTTAAGTGCGGGTTCTACTCTGCAAGTCGGCGCTATGCTCGAACCTTGAAGCCCGTGCACTCGATTGTAGACCCTGATAGTGTAGGACTGCCCATGCTCATGAAGTTCCGTACGCATTACGACCCTTTGTACCTCGAAAAAGAGTTTCGCGGAGCACCTGCTGACAGCCCAAGCCCAAAACGCATAGCATCTCCGAAACACCGGCAGCGGTTGATCACCAGAACTCGAAACTCAATATTCGAGGTTACGACATACAGTACTAGCATGTCCAGCAAAAACGCGTCAAGGCAGCACTAGTGGGACCTGTGTCTAAACACCCTGATACGTGTTTCCCGGCGTATTGGACTGTATATGGGCATCTGACGTCGCTTCCAAGTTGCGTACCTGTCCTCATGACCAGCCAAGGCTTACCCAAACGTCGTAAATGAGGTCATGAGTTGTACCTCATGCGTTGAACGTTTGATGTAGTGACTAGGGGTGTCGTGCTAAGTAATCTATAGCTTACCAGACTGGCATAGATATGACTCGGCAGCGATGTCACTGTTGATATGAGTCGTCAGTTATGAACTACCGGGGTGAGTAGTAGTTACTACATATGTGCATGAGTGAACAAAGGGATGGATGAACGGTTTGCTTAGGAGTGCGCCGTGGGCGCCGCTGTCGTATTACTCCGTGAATGGCTGATATATTTCATCCTGCTATGGTTCAGATTTTGTGGCGTAGACTCGTCTCCAGAGAATCGTGAGCGTTAGCCAGAAGAGCGGAAATTATGAACATAACGTTCGTGGGTAGTGGTATCGAAATGACTTACGGGACAGCCGCACATCGGCATACTGCATTTCGTCATTCATTTTCCTGGTGGTGGCGGTACACGGGGTGTAGCTGACGACAAAGGTCGGCGATAAGCCGAGTTCGTTGAGTTGACACAAAGGCGAACGTGTCCGATATGAACCAAAGCATTCAGAAATTCGAAACATGTTATCGCACCGCTCCGGCTGCAGGTTAACACTCGACAGGCCAATAAACACATTGCGAAGCACCTTGACTGATGGCAAGACCAAGCGAAGATCTGCTAAGCAGTTCAGAAAGGAAATTTGGTGATACTATGATACATCCCAACATCCTGCCATTGGCGACTGGCAAAAGGCGTACTGAGGATGGGCCGTGCGAAAGGAACCCCAGAGTTTCCTGGACGTGTCCACGTTGAGGAACAATGACAGCGATGACGTCCACCCGATGTAAAAAGCCTGTGAAAGCCGTGGCGTTCAACAAATTCCGGAATGTGTTTGCGAGGATTTCATAGTAGGTTAACCGCGGATCCGTCGAAGGACTGGTTGAAGCAATGGCATCCATATGTTTCCTCGAGCTCTTCTACGTCATTGTCCAAGTAAGGCACAAGGTGACAGCCCGTGAGTCGAGCAGGCAATGAAAATAAAAGCGGCCGAAGCCCTTTAATGAAGCATGACGGTGACCACACCATGGTGGAGAAGTCTGGAACCCAGAACGCAGAAAGAAGATACAGGGAAAGATGTGAAATCAGTTTCTTGTTCGCACTTCGATGACGCAAGTAGCGTTAAGGCACGTTGAAACAATGAGGTGACAGACTTGGTATTAGTGAATGTGGAGGGTATGAAGAAGTGTAATTATACGTTAAAAGATAATAGACCCTTAGCAAATGCGTTCGACAACCATTTTGTCTAATGTCGGAAGTGATCAGTGCGTTGCGAAAACTCTCCAACGACATGCGGGGTTTATCAAGCAACAACTTCGTCGACGGGAACAAACGTGTAGTTGCTATCGCAATGTAGAGGGTGATACCCTCAGATTGCTTTGTTGGAGTATTCAAAAAGACTGCGAACAGCATCAACGCAAGAGGACTAGCGTGTTATGGCCGAATACCGTTGTCGCCATTCGACCTTGACACATAACAATGAAGGCAACGCGTCGTAGGGCAGGTTCGATATGAGGCTGTCAAAATACACTGAGACTGTTTAGTCTCCACAAATGGAAGCACGGGGATGTCAAAGTGCTCAGTTTCAGGTTGGCGAGATTGAGGTTCAAATCATTAGGGATTACCTCAGACGTTCTTTGCGTGATAAGCGAAGAAAGAAGTAAAAATAGAGAGTAACACTGTAGGACTCGCCTAACAGTGGGGTTCCACTGTGACACAGGCACCAGAGGCAATCCAGCGAACGACGCTGGAAGCCTGATGGGAAGAAATGCAATATTTCGCTCTTCGTCCGCGCCCCTGCTTGCAGGAGCAAGAAGCAAGAATGAATGGCGCTTGACACAACCTTAAAAGCATGTTTGGTGTGTAATGATCCGTCCAACCTACATTGGGTCTCAAAGGGTATCTTTTATCCTGAGCGTTGTCCAGTTCTTTGTGAGTGATTCCATGGAGGTTGAGAACGCGGATGTTTTGTATTTTCTCTCTGCCAGTCAAATAAAGGCAGTAGCGTTGGAGATGTCAACCCACGGAAACCACCAACGCTTTTGCGGGGCACGCTAAGAGGAAAGTCGGACAGGAGCCAAGCTATCGTGACTTGAGTGTGTATTTACACCAAAAAAGCCGCGTGCGGGGTGGAATTATATATGTAAAGAATGAGCGGGAATGTGGCCAAGAGATGTAGGGTAAAGTGGTAGGAGTGGTGCAGGTGACCAAGTGACAGTCATCAGGACGATCACGTGGTGTGCCAAGGCCGGCAGAGTACTTGAGTTACAAGTCTGTTCGGCGTCCTGCCCTAGTCGTATTCATTCCTCTCTTCCCAACCACCACTCCCAACCATGCCTCGAGTTCACACCATTAAGCCAGGCTTCTACGGTGAAGGCTCCGTTGAAGTCGTGCCACCCACCGAGGGCCAGAGCGGCATTCGACGGACCGCGATTTCGAAGGACAAACTCGTGACCCAGCCCATCGAAGGAGTCAACACAGTGTACGATATAGTTGAATACGCGGCTCGTACACATGGCTCTCGGAACGCACTTGGATGGAGAGACATTATCCGCATTCATGAGGAGGAGAAGGAGATCACCAAGACCGTCGAGGGTAAAGAAGTTACCGAGAAGAAGAAATGGAAGTACTTTGAGCTCAGTGATTACAAGTATCACACCTACCTCGACGTCAAGGAGATAGTCTCTGAGATTGCTCGTGGTTTCCTTGAACTCGGCATCGCCCCTGACGAGGTTTTCAATGTTTATGCTCAAACTAGGCGA
The DNA here is from genome assembly GCA_018524945.1 of Podaxis sp. C-F-92630. Classification (NCBI taxonomy): domain Eukaryota; kingdom Fungi; phylum Basidiomycota; class Agaricomycetes; order Agaricales; family Agaricaceae; genus Podaxis; species Podaxis sp. C-F-92630. Next base: position 49,837 of record JAEUWS010000428.1, read on the forward strand.
GTGGACCCTTTTCCAGAAACGTATCTTTCGACTCATTCTCCGTTCACAGCCCCAACTGGCAGCTGATTGCCCATGCTTGTGCCTCCGTTTCCATCACTATTGCGACCGCCTATGATACCCTTGGGGAGGACGGCCTTGCCCATTCACTAAATGAGCCCAACTGTATTGGTATCTTCACCAACGCCGAATTACTGTCCGTTCTCGCCCGTGTCCTTCCCAAGACCCCTTCAATCAAATACGTAATCTACGACGGAGAGCCTTCGGCCAAACTGTTGGAGTCGATTGCGGCTGACCATGCGGACGTCAAGGTTTACAGCATTGACGAGCTCCGTACCCTTGGCAAGGACAAGCCTAATGAACCTCTCGAGGCAAGGCGCCCCAAGCCCGAGAGTGTTGCCTGCATCATGTATACCAGCGGTAGTACTGGCGCTCCCAAGGGCGTCATTATCAGCCACGCGAACCTCGTTGCTTCCGTTGGTGCAGTCATTCATCTCCTTGGTCATCACTTCACACCCGAGGACAGCTTCCTGGCGTACCTCCCTCTCGCTCATGTCCTAGAATATATCGTCGAACTCATCATGCTCTTCGTTGGTATGCCCGCTGGCTATGGTCGCGTCAAAACCCTTACGGATGCTTCGGTGCGCAATTGCAAGGGTGATATTGCCGCCTTCAGGCCCACAATCCTTGTTGGTGTCCCTGCTGTCTGGGAAACCATCAGGAAGGGCATTTTGGCTAAAGTGAATGCGGGCGGTGCTATTCGTAAATCCATCTTCAACGGCGCTGTTGCTGCGAAGAAGAAGAATATTCCCGTTCTTGCCCCGCTTGGTGACATTATCCTCAACAGCGTTCGTGCAGCTACCGGGGGTCGCCTACGCCTTGCTCTCTCTGGCGGCGCCGCTATCAGTCGCGAGACCCAGGAATTCTTGACGAATGCTCTAGTCACGGTTCTTCAAGGTACGTAATTTTGGGGCTTCTCAGGGTTCCGATGACACGTTCTGACTGACTTCCGTTCCTAGGTTACGGTATGACCGAATCTTGCGGAATGTGCGCGATCCTCCCTCCCGAGCTCATGCGTTATGGAACTGTCGGTCTCCCCGTCCCCTCTTGTGAGGTCAAGCTGCTCGACGTCCCCGATGCAGGTTACTTGTCCACCAAGAACCCGCCTCAGGGTGAGGTCTGTATTCGTGGACCCTCCGTAACCCAGGGTTACTACAAGCGTCCTGATCTCAACAACGACGAGAATATCTTTACGAAGGATGGATGGATGAGAACTGGCGATGTTGGCCAATGGAACCCTGACGGCACCTTATCCATCATTGATCGGTATGTCATTTTGTGGGGTTGATTTTATTTATGGAACGCTTAATCTTTCCGCAGCCTCAAGAATTTGATCAAACTTCAGTCCGGCGAAGTGAGTTTCTGGCGTCTTTGTTCACTGATGTAGTACTAATGTAGCTCATTAGTACATTGCCCTCGAGCGCCTCGAGTCGGTCTACAAGGCCTGCAACCTCGTTTCCAACCTTTGCGTCTACGCTACCCCCGATGCACAACAACCCATGGCTATTATCATCCCCCACGAAGCTCACCTCCGTCATCACCTCGGGACTAAAGATATCGGAGTCGATACTAGCAAGAGCCTTACAGATTTGTGCAGTGAACCAGCTGTGAGGCAGCTCGTGTTGCACGAGTGTAATAGTGTCGGTAAGAAGAACGCGTTCAAACCAATGGAGCTGTTGGAGGCTGTTGTGTTGACCCCTGATGAGTGGACACCGGAGAGTGGGCTTGTGACTGCTGCGCAGAAGATCCAAAGGTCGAAGATTGCTAAGACGTTTGAGGCGCAGATCAAAGAGGTGTATAAGCATTGATGAGTAGCAAGGTGTACGCCTAGTTGTGCTAGTTGGTGATTTTGTACCGGATGCCCGCTTATACCTTTTTTCTTGGGTTTACCTTTTTGATCTTTTAGTCACTTCCCTTCCTCGTATCATCCTATTGTATCGTCAAGTGGTACGCTTGATCCGTTTGCTTGGGTGAATTGTTCTGCTTGGATGATTGATTGTATCTCTGCTTGTATTTCTGTCCTTAATTCAATGCTATTTTACGGACGCTCATAGAGTTGGTTTCACCGTTCTTGTGCTTTTGAGGTGCCAACTTGTTGAGAATGAGCTGGCAATATTGGAAGATTCTGCTCTGATTTTACAATCAAGAGCAGAACTATTAAGTGTACCTGGTGAAAGGGTGTAGCAATCTGTTGCCTAAGATTTTTATCTTCTCTTCCTATGCAAACCACCTACTCGGCGCCAACCAAAAACAGGATCATGAGGCGATCAGAGATAACCAGAAATAATACAATGCGCGCAAACCCGCCGATCGATAGACGATATTGTATAACAGTTGTATAAGAGATTGGATATATATTTATCCACCGAACCTCCGAGGCCAGAACATTTGTGTTTTATAAAGTGGACCGTCTATTAACGGACCAACCAAACCATGTTTCCTTCTTTGCTGAGGAACAAAGGTAGAAATATTAGATAGTCGATTAAACCAATCACCTTTCAAAGGACTAACCTCTCCAATATCCAAGCCGATCCTCCTCACTTGTCTCCTCAGACTCCTCCATTTGTAACAGTGTGTTCACCCGCTTTTTCGCCTCTAACGGACTGTAGTATGGTGAATAGAGACCCACATGTTCTTGTTTACTATATGCTTCGATGTCATAGTCGACCTCTGAATCCGAATTTGTGGATCTGCCTGGGTCTTGATTCGACCCAGGTGTGATTGACATGTCGGAATGTTTTGAGACGTCTCTCTCGCTCCGAACACGGATGGACATAGTCGGAATCGATTTGTCGAATACGATTTCGCTTGGGAATTTCAACTCTCGGGTGCCCATGAAGTCGGCGTCCAGTCGTCGGCGGACATTGAACCTGGATTGCAAATTGAGATGGTTTGGAATGTTTTTGTGTGGAAGTTGACTTGCATTGCGAGAACTGAGTTTGCGTATACTGTTTGGGGGTGAATCACAAACTCCGGACTTGGAAGGAATGGGAAGATGCGTACGGCTTGTTATGGACAACACTACGGCCAGATAGAGGAGGGAAGTAGGGTGCGTCAGGTACTAAACGGGATGAGTTAGCTAGTACCTGAGGGAAATGACACTACACATCAAGACTCACCAATATAAGACCTAGGATTGCAGCAAAACTACAAGGAGGTAGAATCTCAATAGCGATCTCCCCCAAGATTTAATTATATGGGCTCACGTCGTCACAAGTCCAGTGGCCAGTGCATAAGTAATCAGGTTCCATAACAGCTTATCACTGTGACGAGTGGCGTGCCTAATCCCGATGTCGACCCTATTCTTGTACAGTACGAAGCACATCATGGCTGCTATGAGGATATCGAAGAAAATTGTAGTGCCGAATCCAAGATATATCACCCACTATTCCGCTCAACATCAGTAACGAGTGAAGGAAGCAGATAAATGGAGCGCACTTCCAAACTTCCACCGAATCTTAGAATTATCCTGTAACAAAATATTGGTTGGGGTAATAAGAGAGCTAGCTGAGGGAGTGCTCACAGTTCATAACAGAACACTGGAAAGGGTACGTCAGGGTCAGCCTTTGCCATGCAGATTTAAGGCTACGGAGTCGTACATATTCCGAAACCTAGAGTAACAGAGAAGTCAGTCCCAATGTAATTCTTCCGGGGGAAACCTCTCACCGATGGCACCCACTGCAACCAGACCTATTGCGGCCTACAGGACCGAACGAGTGAGTATAACCCTTCGCATAACTAAAATGCCGCCGCTCACTCTCATCAACTTGGGAAATATCTTTCCGTTCAGTGTGGGGATTCTCGAAACTATTTTTCAAGGTAAGGCTTGTGACCCAAGTAGCAGTTAAACCACACACGTCTGTAGATCCGATGGAGGTATATCCTATTAATGGATCAGCCGGTTGATCGGTCGTTGATTGTCATGCATCAGGTGTAAGGAACCGACATTTGTACGAGAAGAATCAGTGTACACTGATGAAGAATAGGACACCAACACGTTGAGGAAGGAACAGGAAATATGGGCATGTTACTTGCCTGTGTGGTTCCCAGGGCCTATAGCGATTCGTTAACAGATACTAGTCAGCAAGAGATGCAAAGTTTCTACCTGAAGGCTCCTAGAGCGAGCTTGTCAGTGTCGAAATGAATGTGATTTGAAGGATTCAGCAAACCAGACGACTCTAGAGGTTGGAGGCTCCTCAACGCCGAAGTTTGAAATGAGGAATGTGTACATCAGGTGCGCGGAGAATATGAAATGAAGGAGATCGAGGGTGCTGTGTTAGATTTGGGTTGATCAGTTCCTTCTGCGCTGAGAATACTGTTAAAACATACCAGACAGCAGCTACCTTCCGTCGTCGAGTTGGTAGATTGAAGAGGACAAGGAGCCGTCGGAATGCGTACCTTCGCTTTGCAGAATAGCGAATCATTTGGATAACGCATGAAGTATTGGTATGATTGGAGGACCGTCATGCCGAACAACCTGGGCGTTCGTAAACCTAATGAGCGATCTTGTATGCTCAATAAATAGAGATCAGCGTGGTACGTACGCCCCCTCGACTGTAAAACCCAAGAAGGGTGCGGCCAAGGTGTCTCCATTGCCACCCGGGTCCATATCTCGATAAGATTGAAGGGTGAGAGAAGAAGGGGAGGTGGAATGTCAGAGCACCTAGGATTCAGATGATATATACGCTGGGATTACTTAAGAGCCGTTGATTATGCGCTACGGGCGCTGATACATGATGTCAAAGAAGAAACGTCCGAGCTTCGATAACTTTGGCAAAGTTTGTCGTCCACTCAAGGGCCCCCTTTGACAGGTGAGAAGAAAAAAGGATGGCAAGTGGAATGAATCTCAACTGAGAGCTCATGTTTGGAAGCATCAATCAAAAAATATTTGCTTTTGGAAGGTATGTGCAAGCCAGGGCATAGGCGAGGGTACTTGGGGGCACGCCAAGAATATATCCCAAGCGACAACAACATTGATTTAGATAGGGGCTACAGGGGAATCGCATGAATGTTCTGTTCTGGCTGGATGAGCCCGCCGAGAGTAAGCCAAGCGGACCACATCTAAGCTGCTGCGTCCAATGCGGCATAAGAAAATAAAGCAGGCCACAGGCAATCATTCCACACCTTTGACAATCCTACCCCGACAAGTTTGCTAGCTCAGGCCAAGGTTCATCTTCGTTGGATAGACAAAACCAAAGACGACTAAGTTCGACGTGAGCGTCGAAACACTGTCAGGGGTGGGGTATCAGAAGGCACAGAGAAACCCGTGACATCACCTAAGGTGACGAAGAGATAAGTAAGTGGTTGGAAAGAAAGTAAAAGGCTGTGGGCGTTACGTATATATACGCCTTGTAGGCGCTCGGGAAGGCTCGACAAGCATGATGTATGTGGCGCGGGGAGCAGTCAGGTTCAATTGCGTGGTCGCGTGTATGTGCTGGGTTCGTGGTGTAGTGCGATGAAGATCTTTTGCTTTCGTTCTTCTCTGCGAATTGGCAGAAGGTTCGAGATGGAGTTGGATGCCCGAGATCTAACTTGGCATCGTAGTTGATATCGAAGATGCCATTTAGCTTAACTTCGTTGTTGTGTCCTGTTATATATAATAAAGCATATGCATGAAAATCAGTTGCGAATGGAGAGGTTTCAAGCGCACCTGAAACGGAGACCGACGAGGATAGGTATGAGCGCTCCCAGGCAGGGCGAAAAAAGAAATTCAAACAGTGATTATGTAAGCCTATGTCCAAGCCCACCCGATGTGACAGCATCGGATCGCTTGGCAGTTCCCACGGCCTGCGCTTTATTACTTCTGCTTTGGAGAACAGACTCGAACTTCTGAGAAATTGGTCAAGAAGATGTCAACTTGCTCTTGGAGGCACTTGCAGCAGTTGACCTTCAATTACACTCCTTCCAGGAACAACAGGAGGCCGACGTGGACATTCGCAGTGAATAAATGAATGCGCAGGAGAGCCCCGTCTTAGCGTGATGGTGGACAAGCACAAGCACAACCCAAGGAGTCTTGGCAAGAGGAACTATTGGTGTTCGCCACGCCGAGCAAGAGCCACAGTCTTTTCTTTCCTTTCCCCTACATTCATCTCCCGTCCATCTCCTACGTCCCATCCTCCTCGTCCATTTAACGTCTCGTGCACCGAGTCGTCGAAGTGACGACTACTATTCATTCCTTCGACTTCCTCAAGACTACACATAACACTTGCGCCTCACCTTTGCAACGTTTCAAGCGCTTAATAGCTCACAAGCAACGACCGCCGGTAGCTAAAGCCCATGCGCTTATTAAGATTGTGCAGTCTCACTTTGAGTCTGCTTCTCTCCACGGCCGGCGCAAATGCGCAAGTGACTGTCTACGGCCAGATACCTCTCGCACAGACTGCTTCGGCTGCCGGACCTGCGACAACCACATTGGCAGCATATAATGATACAGAGCTTGTTCCGCCGCCTTTACCAACAGCGCATAATAGGCAGTTTAAGGTGGATGTGCAGAGAGATGCGGTGAATGTGCCGAACTTGTCGATTCCACATCGAACGGCGTCGTTCTTTGGGTTTTCGATTGAAATGTCGGTGATTAATCAAGTTCGTGAGTATCGAGTTTTTCAGTTTCCTTGCCTTGTTCTGTGGGCGCAGTAACGGGCTGAATGCTGATGTGTCTTTTTACTCGGCCCAGTTGGCAAGAATTCGTGAGTGATTGTCTTCCTCGTGTCCTTCGTCGAGTGAGACTCATTCGTGGCGGTGGTGGTGACGATGGCGGATAGGTCGTTCATTCAAGTGCCTTTCCTCAACCTCATGGCCAACCTTCAAGAACGCGCTGGTCATGTCCTCATCCGTCTGGGTGGTAACACTCAGGAATATGCTGTCATGGTCGACGAGCTAGAAAATGGCAGAGCTATTGCAAAGGAAAAAGCCAGTTTGACGCAGACGGTATGTAGCACTCTCTGTTGTTCCCTTGGTCTATGTTGATCGTGATTTATCGGATATTTTTAGACCTTGACGCCGGCTGTTTTGTATACGATTGATATGTTCTACATTGCTGCGAACATCTCGCAGTTTGTTAATGTCAACTGGTTCCTTGGTGAGTGTCCTTTCACAATAACGAAAATGGCTTTGAGTAATGTGCTTGGTTTCGGTCAGGTATTCCTTTCAATGATACCAACTGGCGTCTCGCAATTGCGGAGTATGGTCAAGCGATTCTCGGTGACAAACTTATTGGATTGCAAGCCGGAAACGAACCCGACTTATATGAACGGTACGAATATCTCCCCGTTTTCGTGCCATTATACTGATGTTGATAGACACGGACACCGACCGGCACCTTATGCCCCTATAGATTATCACCGAGAATTTGGCGAGCTCCTGCAGACGATTCAGGCAAACGACAAGATCCCTCGTAAGAACATCCTCATTGGGCCCAGTTTGGCTACCGGTGACTGGATCCCTGAGATGGTCTGGGATACTGGGTTCATACCCTCCTACCAAGATTACCTCTACGCTTTGACTGTCGAACAGTATGCCTCTATAGGAACCATCTCAGCAGAAACATGGGTCTGATACCGTTCTTCTTTAGCTACCCTAACAATAACTGTCACGCTCAATTCGGTACTGGCTCTTACCAAGACCCCCAGCTAAACTTCCCGACGTACCTCACGCACAACGCTGGTGTCGATCTTGTCCGGCCATATCTCAACTCGACTAGTATTGCGCAACAAGCCAACAAGCCATTCATCATGTTCGAAACTAATACCGCGTCTTGTGGTGGCTTCCCTGGCATTTCCGATAGTTTCGGTGCTGCGCTTTGGGCTATGGATTATGGATTCCAAATGGCGTATTCCAACTTTTCGAATGCGTTGTTGCATGTCGGTGGACAGAACGTGTTCTACAATCCCTTCACTTGTTCGTGCTATTATCCATTCTTGATGATGACATACAGTCTGACGGTTTGTGTGTCCAGCTCCGCCCACTAACCAATCGGCTTTCAATCAGTGGACTGTTGGTGCGGTTTACTACTCCGTTCTTGTCCTTGCCGAAGCCTTCGGCAAGTCCAATACGTCCCAAATCGTTGATCTTACCGGAGCCATCAGCAATGAATTCACACCTGCTTATGCGATCTACGAGAACAGTCAACTTAGCAAGGTTGCCTTGTTCAACTACGTCGATGATCTTGAAGGTACGCGTGGCCCAAGCGATTTGAGTGTTACACTCTCTATTCCTGGTGCTGGTGTTCCCGGAAGCGTCAAGGTCAAGTATCTTGAAGCCAAGTCAGTCTCAAGCAAATATAACATCACTTGGGCTGGTCAAGTTAGTCATTCCTTTATTTTTGATGTCTCCGTTGTATCAGGCAGCTGACAATCTTGACCGCTCCAGACTTTCGGCAACAAGTTCGAGGTTGACGGCCGTCTCAAAGGAGAACTCAACGTCGTCGAGATCCCGTGTGATACTACGAACAATGCCTGTATCATACCCGTTAAAGCTCCCGGCTTCGCACTTGTATTCTTCAACTCCAACGATGAGTTTACTAGTCTCGGGCAGTCGCCGAGTACGTTTACGACATCGGCGCATACTAAGACCGCAAACACGGTCACTTTTGATCCGGTGGCCCTTGCAACTTCCAATGGACAATCGGAGAGGGATAGGAAGCACTTGGGGAGCACGAGTAAGGGGAGTGTTAATGCTGCTAGTCGTGTGAGAGGTGAAGTGTTGGGTGCTGTTGTGCTCGGTGGAGTCGTTGCTGGTGTCTTGGCTGTTGTTGGATTACGGTGATGGTGTTTGGTGACCTATGTAACTGATTTGCTTTAATGGACCTTTGAACCTTCTTTTTTTTCTCGTTGTTAGACAGTAATATTGACATTGTTTTGATTGATTTACGTCCTGGTGAACAGTCTGTTTTGGCGCTATTTCGTTGTTACGTGAAGCAGTTGCACTAAAAATATATTTTCTTCTATCAAATGTCGATGATAGCGGGACCTCTATTTTTAGGATGGGATCTGTATGGGGAGAAAAGGATGAAGTGTGAACGTGACCTGAGGGGTTTGTGGGACAGGACAAGCTTTAAGTGGCTGTGCGGTGGAAAGCTTAGTGTCATTTTGTGTCATGCATACGCGGGCGATGCCTTCGGGCTTGGCGGCATTTGTTTGGACCGAGAGATATGGACATGTTAGGGGTGAAAGGGAATTCAGAAGAGCTTCAAAACGGGTACGCAAGCGAAGAAGAAGCAGAGACACCGGGTGAGAACAAGAGATGATTGAGGAGAGGAAGGGTGGAAAGGAGGGAGGAGGAAGGGATGGGTGGTGTGGAAGATGGCAAATGCCGAGCCAATGGGATAGCGAGAAAGGTCTGTCTCGCGGCTCTTGAGGGCAAAATACGAGGCCCGAGTTCGTCTTTTTTACGCACGGACATGGCTGGAAATCAGCCTCGAAAAGAAAGAGCCGCAGAAAATCAACCGTTCCCTCCCCACCTCCCTCTCTCCCCAAAAAGGCAGCTTCATCCTCCATCCACATCGTCTCTCTATGGCTGAAGACGTCGATATGCTCGACGCTACTCGTCCCCCTCTCCCTCATCGCTCCCCAGACCCCCGCCCGCCCCTCGCCGCCTCTCCCCCCGCCAGCTCAACATCCACCGGCGCTAGTCGTCGTTCATCACTTGCCGCACTCATGAATCCCGAACCTGTCTCCGACCATGATGATTCTCAGCACGAAGAAAGTGAGGTCGAGGCTGAGACTCACCCCGCCCCCGAGGAATACGAGGACGAAGATGAAGAAGATGAGGAAGGTACTTCAGGCGACGACGAGGACGATGACGACGAGGATAGCGAAGGTGAAGGTGAAGAAGGAGACGACAGTACAAAAGATAGCATACTCATTGCGGACTCGCACGGGCCTTCGACTGCTTCCACAGCAGTACCTGAGGATGCGGCGGCGGCAGCGACAAATACGACAAAGGACTCATCAGCATCGCGTTCCATCTCCATTCCCGTTCTCATTCATCCTCCTTCCAACACCGCTGCTAGTTCGGCCTCTCCCGGAGATTCCGGCCACACCCCGTCCGTCTCAGCCCCTCCCGGCCCTGTGCCTGGCTCCTCGAAGCCTGCCTCGTCGGCTAAACCCCGGTCGAAGAAACCCCGGTCGCCGTCACCGTCACCGCCTCCGCCTCCGCCGCCCCCGCCATTGAAAACAATTCGATTAGATATCAAGCTTGGAGGACCAGAGAATTATGAAGTTGATGTATCGAAGATGGCCAAGGAGTCTGGGCAGCGGCCACCAACGCCTCCACCGAGGATTGCTGTGAATAAACATCATATAAGTGAGAGTGAGGCGGATACTGATGGCGGGAAGAAAAAGAAACGACGGGTATGTACCATGTCGTTGATATGTCGTTTCCTTGAGCTGAGGTCACTTGACAGAAAAACCCTGCGTCAGATTATTATGACGTGTCGGATCCGTTTATTGATGACTCTGAGCTTGCGCTCGATGAGCGAACGTACTTTGCTCAGACGAAGCAGCAAGGGTTCTATGTCTCGAGCGGAGAAGTCGCTCTCCTCAAAGACAAGTGCGTCATTTATGTTCTGAAGGAGATTTACAAGCAGTAACATTTGTTTTAGGACACCTAAGAAACCCAAGTCGAAGAAAATGATATCACTCGCGACGGCTATTAACGCTTCTAATGGACCTGCCGTCAAACAGGAGGGTGCCCACGACAATGGTGTTAGTGGCGAAGATGATGGATCGGGTGTGAAACACGGCGAGGAAGATGGTGAAGAACGTGTCGGTCAGAAACGGAAACGCTACATTACGATAGTCGAAAACGGGAAGAAGAGAAAGATCGTCGACCAGGTATGTAAAGCTGTCGCCACCGCTCTTTCAGCTTTGTGTACTTACTTTCACATCCAGACTTCATTCCATCCCGAACTACAAGCATCAATTGAGAAACTGAAAGAAGCCATTAAGGCCGGTAAGCCATATCGCGCACCCTGCAAACCAATTAGCCCAACCCTCTCATACTATTCCTCGCCTCGTAGAAAACTGGTCTCAAAAGGGCAAATTCCCCCCTGCACTCAAACCCCAACTCGCACAACTCGCGCTACAAGCTATCAAACTCGATGAATACGACGAACATTTCTTCAGCCTTATGCCGGTGTTATTTCCTTACAACAAGTTTACTATGACCAAGTTGATCAAACGGACAGTATTTGCGGATCATACCAAGTTACTACAGGATCGACAGGAAGAGTTATTGAAAGAGTTGAAGGTGTTGACGGAGGAAGGTTTTCAGAAAGCAGAGGAGGAGTGGACGAAGAGCGTTATCGCCTGGGGTGCGTTTCTCTCGCTCTCTTGTGTCTCCTGGTGTGGACGTTGACGCATTGGGGCGTTGTAGATCGACGTCAAGAGAAGACGAAAGCGCAAGACCAATCTGACTCGGCGGCGCCTACAAGACATCCAACGGAAGAGATGGAGGTTGACAGGGCCAGTGCCGGGCCTGGCCAACATCAAGAAGGCGGTGAAGGCAAGGAAGGTGCAGGGAAGGAGTCGAAGGACCCCCAGCCGCCACAGAAAAGGTATCGGCTGACGGAGCAAATGAAAAACATCGTCTGGCAGCTTGTGTTGTTGAGTAACGAGTGTTGTCGGCTGGAGAACGAGAAGAAGTGAGTCTTCCGGTTGCGTTGGTGTTCTTGATGCCGTGGGGATCTCTGACTGTCTCGTTTTGTTAGTTCATTGGAGGGATCAGTGATTCAAGTGAGCGAGCAGGGTTCGAGGAAGAACTTATACCAGAAAATCGTGGCACAGTTCCCGGAGGGTTGGATGAACTCGGGACATATCTCTAGGGAAGGTGAGTGTTCAGGCGTTCTGCGAGGAGGAGGAACAAAGTCTGATGATAATGTAGTGAGTGTCATGAAGAAGAAATATGAGAAGGAGGCAATGGAAGGCGAAGAATAGACGTCCGATCGCACTGCCCTCCCTTCGTCATAGAACCCTTCCACGACATAGCCACGCGATTATGGATCCACTCTTATGCATATGCGTTATGCTTTGCTCTCCTTCAGTTCGTTCTAACTTTCCCCATTTCATAGTTACCATTCCCCGATCAGCCCCTGTTCGTCACTGCTTCACGTTTATATGTTATCACCGCGGCTTGTGCACGCATTTTACTTGCTCTTCGTGGAACTGATTTTAGTATGCATGGCCGTTCGCTTGCTCCGCCGTTGGCACCCTTGTGCTTGTATGATGGTATTTTTATTCTGCGAACATCCTTCCTCCGTTCCTTGTCTATTTTGCCGTCTTCTCTGGCATTGATTGTCGTGGGTAGTGAGTAATGTGTCATTTTACCCCTCTTTCCTTACCTTTACTATTATGTCCCCTTTTTTTGATTATCTACATATTGTATCGTACATCAGCTAAATTATAATAGTCGAAGGGTCCTTTATCTCCGGTTCAAAAATGTGTTCGAGATTGGTATTGGTGTCTTGCCGCATTTTCTGTCTTCCTCTGATTAATCCCCCCAAATGCGCTCCGGGTGATAGGTATGATTCTGAGAAGACAGAAACCAGAGACAAACTACAGCTAGGATGCTGTCTTATGAACCTTAACAGACTTTATTAGAAAGGACTAAAATAACGGCTCTCCTGCGTGACTTTTCCGATGAACAAGACCTCCGAAGTTGGTACGTCAACAATATGGCAGGTAGTAAAAATGACTCGTCGCCCAGGAGTCAGTCTTATTGAATATAACCACGCAACTCTTCGATCCCCTTCCAATAATGAGAGCACGCAGGGTGGGTGTATCATCATGAAGGTTGTTCAATTCCGGAAGCAGTTCCTCTGTTGGTGTGACCCGGTTGTGCCAGCTTTTGTGAAGGCGCTGCCCAGTCAGATGTGTTTTAATTCCGTGATACCACATCAACGAGAATAGGGACAAGAAGCATACCTCGAGGGGTGCATTGATATAACCATTGATAAGCCAGCATTTTTCAGCGAGATATCCACCCGTTGGTTGTGCTTCTGGTGTTTCATTATACACCCATCCCATTTTAATAGATATCTTGTCCTTTGTGATGCGACTGAAGTCCAGGTCTCCAACAGGAACATCTCTCACTAGACCCGATTGAATGAGTGATGGAGGAGCCTGCCCGAAATGTAGGTCAGCAGGCGGTCGAGGTTCAGGGATTGGCGGGACCCACATCTTGCATTAGCCAAGCAGAGAAGCTGAGCAGGCTAATAAAGGGGACCAGAAAATGGCGCTGGAAGAAAAGCCGACTGAAGTCAATCTTCTCGAAGGCGCTGAGGAGCTCCGCAGTAGTTAGGGACACTTGGAAGTGGTAGTGCCTTGGGTCAAGTCGCTCAAGGAGACACCTAGGCATAAGGGAGTGTGTAACCCAAAAAACGGCTGAAACCCATAAGTAATCTGGGAGAGTATTAGTCGTGCAATTTCCCAAATCCCAGGCCAAATTAATTCGAGGAACAGTGCCCCGATCCCCTGATTGAGTCAGAACCGAATAGTGAGTGTGAATATGAAAACTCACAAAATGTATCCTGTGACAACATCGCAAAACTGCCCCACCACATCTTCTCCCTGGCGTATTCAAAGTCAATTGCATAATTTCCTGACTGCGATGGATCACATAGGTAATCGGCGAATGAGGCATGGTAAAACCGGATGCCTCGGAATCCCGACTCCTCCGGGGGTGGTACTTGGATCACCGAATGAAGCCTTCGAAGAGCTGCATAGACCGTATGCTTCTGGAGGCCAAACACGGAGGCGCTGAGTACAAGAGGAAACCCATCGTGATCGTCACTGTCATCTTCATCAGGAACAATTATACGCATCCCTACGGCAAAACCCAACAACAGTTTTAGAATCGGCAACATGCTCTTGGGCACATTGTCGAGAATGCTGGTGTAGAACACATGAAGATTCGAGAGTGAGTCTGTTTGCATGCCTTCAGCGAGGGAGAGAACGGCAGCTAGTTGGGAAACGGGATCGCAGACATGCGGGTCACCGACAAAACGAATCAATGTTGAAGCAAAGATGAAGAGTCCTGAAGCCGCCTTGAATATTCTAACCAGATCACGTTCCATTGGCCAAGCTTCATCGGATGGGATGACGTCCTTGTATGTTTGACGCATCTCCTTGAACTTGGCCCGTAAGAAGCGTTCAACATCGCGGCATGCCTCATCAGTGCTAGCAGGAACAGTGAGTGTCCAATAAGTATCGTTAACTTTGCCAGACTCAAACACGACATTGAGGTGGGCTTCGGGACGGCTGGCGATGACCCAAACAAGGGGTGCTACCGGATGTTGCGCTGAAAAACGACCGATGAGCTTGACGATGAGAACTTGTGCGTCCTCCCCGTCGCATTCATCCAGACCATCTAGCAAGATGGCCAACTGGGACTGATTCCTCCCCAGACCCAGCTCAGGGCTGGAAAAGGGCTCAACGATAAGGAGATTGAATTGGTATATCATGCCCTTCTCTAGCAATCTCGGGTCGTCGATCATCTTTTGCCTGAGATAATCTTTGTAAGGTGGAATCCTGACGGCCAGTTGGTAAGCGATCGTAGGAAAGACAAGAGCTGGCTTGTCACATTTGTTCGGTCTGGAGAAAAATAGCGTCGCACCCAGTTCCGATGATAACGACAGCTCTTCTGCGAGGGTCTGGATAATGGCAGATTTCCCGACACCAGCTGGGCCATTCAACCACAATAGCCGAGAGGCACGCTGGGCATCACTGATCCAGTGGCGAACTGTCTCCAGAATTGTGACTCGGGTGCCCGGGTGACAATGAGGAGGGGGGTCACGGATGGAAGAGTCAAACTCGGCACCAGACATGGCGGACTCGGCGAGCCAAGGCAGAACTGGTGGTGTATTAGGAGGCGTCGTACGATCGCAAACAATTCTCATACCTTGCTCCTTCGTCTCATTTATGCTGTACATGACTGGGTGGTTAAAGACCAGGTGGTGGGAATTACTGAAGAACCCTTGTGGGCCAGTATCGACTCTATCAGACTGCCTTGGTCTCTCTAGTCCTGTGTCAGTGAGGCATGGGATCAGCATTTTCGAGTTTACAGAAGTCATAGTACAGACCGTTGTTGTCCTTTTGAGAAGGATTGGATATCGATGTAGTTGCTTGTTCTTGATGATCAAAGGGTTGAGTTTGTGGGCTAGCTATCATATTATGGAAGCCACGTACCAAGTGAAAGATTATCCTCGCGAGTGTCCAATGGACCTGTTTGTGCATCTAGGTGCTTGATGCTGTTTCGATGATGTTGTCGTTCAGGGGATTTGTGAGACGTTTGTTGGCCACCCGTGCTCTTAGAGCTTCTCTTAGAGAACGAGCGTTTCAGTGAACGAAACCACTTCGCCAGAGTGAATAAGCTCATGGCAGGAGTGTGGAAGAAGTTGTGTGATGTACGCCAGCCTGCAACTCTGTTTTTAAGTTGCTACTACACCTACCTACACGTGCCAGACTGTACCCTTTGGTGAGCATTCAAGCGGATATGTGGGAAGATGGTTGCGAAGCTGTGAGCACTCCATCAAGGATAAGATGGACGTGAGAGCTGAACAGAGAAGGGTAGTCAACAAAGACTAGATACAGGGGAAGACTGGCTTTTTCTGTTCACAAAGAAGTGATTCACATCATGGCAGAAAACCCTGGATAGTGATACAATAGTGACTTTGTTCTAGGGGTTGTGCGACGTTGAAACAAAGCCTGAGAGTCACAACATCACTACAACCACTTGCCCAAAAAAAGGTTGATCACAAGGTCATAGCCCTTTAGTCCATAACATTTCATCCAGAAGGGGTTGGGGTCGACAACATGAGAACGGCGTTGGTGGCGAAGATGACAGATCGGGTGTGTAACATGGCGACAAGGATGGTGAAGGATGCATTGGTCAAAATGGAAATGATACATTACCATTGTTAAGAATGGGAAGAAGAGAGAGATTGTCAACTAGGTATGTAAAGCTGTTGCCACCACTCTTTCAGCTTGATATACTTACTTTTATATTTGAACTTCACTCCATCCTGAACTACAAGCATTGATTGAGAAACTGAAAGGGGCCATTAAAGCTGGTAAGTGCTATTGTGCCCCTTGGCAACATATGTTATTGAGTAATGAGTGTTATCAGCTGGAGAACAAGAAGAGGGGAGTCTTGCAATTGCATTGGTGTTCCTGATGCCATGGAATTTTGACTGTCTTTTTTGTTAGTTCATTGGAGTAATCAGTGGTTCAAGTGAGCAAATAGGACTCAAGGAAGAATCTATACCAAAAGATCATGGTACAGTTCCCAGAAGGTTGGATGGACTCAGGGCACATCTTTAGAGAAGGTGAGTGTTTGGGCTTTTTGTGATGAGGGAGAGCAATGTGTTGGAAATCATCACATTGATTTCCCTTTTTGGACAATCTCAAAATGCCAAAGCACATTGAGGCACAATTGTACTGTGCATTGACCATGTATTGACACCTTAGTATGCTTAAATAGAGTACCCTACTAGCCTATGTACCTTGCTCTTTTGCCTTCCTAATACAGCCTCTTTAGTTCCTTCAACACAATGTCTGGTGACAATGTAGTAAGTGTTATGAAGAAATATGAGAAAGAGGCAATGGAAGGCAAAGAATAGGTGCCTGATTGTACTGCCCTCCCTTCATCATTGAACCCTTTCACAACACCCATGCAGCTATGGATGTGAATGTTAGGGGGGTCCTTATCACCAGTCACCTGAGCTTAAGCCAGGGGGCAGCTATCTCAGTAGGAG
>JAEUWS010000014.1:0-65737 GCA_018524945.1 Podaxis sp. C-F-92630
TAGCTGCCCCCTGGCTTAAGCTCAGGTGACCAGTGATAAGGAACACCCCTAACAGGCTGTTTTCCTGAGCTCTAAACCTTGAACATTCTGCAAAGTCTTGTTGCAGGTGTTCAGGCTGCCTATGGTGGGCTGGTTTGAGGTATATATGAAGTCAGCCTTTGGCTGTACTGCATCAGATCATACTGGGTGACTCAAGCAGTCAAAGGATTAGTGCTTTTGTGCATGCATAGATATAAAGCCAGACAGTGACCATTTAATTCTGACCCATGTCCCTCTCATTGGGCACAGTGGTGCTGATATATTATGACCATGCCTTCATTATTTAATAGAAAACACTGTATGAATTCATGGAACCTCCCTACTCAATAGTACATTTGCCATTCTCACACAATATATATTCATTGTTTATAGATGGCTTCAGTCATTAATGAGCAGCTACCAAGGCCATTCAGGTGACAGCATAGGAAAGCAGCAGTTCAGCATTAGTGTTTATGCACTCATGAATTGCTGAAGCAGGCAGCAGACACCATGATTCAGCCATTATGATTGGCTGTCATATCTTGTGTGCTTGTTTGGATCCCTGTACTTCTGAACCTTTTTATTCTGGCATATACACAAACACAACTTGCCTAAATTTTGCCAGAAGCTGTGTGATGTGCTCATGGATGTCATGTCAATCTGAAAGAATGTGTTCCTTAGTCCTAGACTATCTCAAGTTAGCATGATTACAATCTGACAATGGACACACACCTTATCTGCCTGGTGTAAATCCTGACCTCAGTAGTATATTGGGAGTATAAAACAGGCTTTTGTCAAACCTTGTCAAATTCATCCTCTCCAGGCTCTCCTTCCTTGACATCTTGTCCTCCCTCAGACAGCATTATCCTCCCCACCCACCTCATTATCTGTGCCATTATTACTCTCATAATATTGGTGGTTGCCAGTATTATCTTCTAGTTTGTTGTCGCCACCTCTCGCTGCCTGCCTTGTAAGGTTCAAAGTTCATTGTTATCTCTCACTATCAATAAATATTGACTTATCCAGGCCCCTGTCCACATTTGTTGTCAACTCCCATCACCCATTATTGTGATCTTCCCTGCCATCACCATCTCTGGTCTCCTCATCATCATCTCCTCCCTTTCCAAACAGAAGATGGTCCAAGTCATACCAGGGTTCAGCCTCACTAACAGATGGCTACTGTATGCCAGTCTCATGTTTGCTCCAGCACAATTCCTGTCCAGTCTAGGCAACAACTTGCCAACTAACATTGGATTCCTTGCCTATAATTGGTAAAATCAATATGTGTGGTACACTGCAATCAAACGAAAGCAGCTGCATGCATTATCCCTCTTGCCCATTCACTTCAATCTGATTTATATAATCACATACCTTGGAGGGATCACATCTGGCAACATATACATGGGCGTTCTCTTGGGGTTTGGTATGGCAGGCCGAATGGTACTTAATACCATGGCAGCCTGGATGAGTTGGGCCACAAACATGCCTGAAGGCTATGGTGTATATCAATTCTTCTTCTTTGGATGGAGAGCCCTAAACCAAAATTAGCACAAGTTCCTGATGGTTTGGCAAATCTTCGATATGCTCCTTGCTGCCAGTTGTGTTTTCATTGCAGTTTTCGGAGCTATAGTCTTTGGTTCAATGTCGCATAAAAGTCTTCGTTCTGAGCCAGATTGGTGGGCTAAGTGGTGGGCCAAATACCCTACAGTTCTATTGGGATCAGTACTCGTGTTGATTGGTGGATGGCCTCTTATTTTATGGACAGAACTCATCATATCCCGCAACCACATAGAGTCAGAAACTGACATGATTGCAGTATGGCTCTTTGTTGCACAGGTCGTGGCCATGCTGCTGCCTGACTGTTGTCTTGATGATATGTTCGAGAAGGATTGATCACTAACATACACTCTGCTGTAGGTCTCCTTACCTATTTTGTCCTTTACGAGTTCATTAGTTATTCCAGTGTTCTCCTGGCCCAGCCTGGACAATTGAATACCCTCTTCACTTAGTCCTTTTTTCTTAGCTATTCTTTTTCAATACAGGCTACAATATGTTTTGATGGCTTCGTTTTGCTTCGCGAGGACATCAAATGTAGCAATGCCACAATTTGAATCGGTTCAGTGCGATGGATATCAGTGACACTGGGATAGTGGTGGGCACCGTCATTTGAGTGACTTAGGCTCCAGATCTCACGGTTCCAAGGGCTAGTGCCAATACTACCTCGCCATTACCTCCGGGGTCGTCACGTCAACACAGAGACTACAACCTCCCCTGTCCATACCCATAGTTACGGGCAGTAGTGATTGGTCTGGGGTGCAGGCCTCGTGACGTTCGCAGTATACCCGTCTGTGTATTTCGAGGGTTCGAATATCACCGAGGAGCTCTTTTAAACTCTAGCAATAAACTTCATCCAATTATGCGTGGTGCACAGCTGGCAAAAATGTCCAGAAGCCACCCCTTAGCGGGGCTAAAACTCGTGTAATTTAACAGAGCCAACGTGCTCATTCGTTCCTTATTACCTTCGCAAGGGATTCAACTTCCAGCATGCCCGGCTGTGGGTTGTTGCCAAGACGCCTCGGGATGCTGTTCCACTCACAGCCTTGATGAGGGCCTCGCCCTGACGCTTGCTGGCCATAATGATCCCAATCCCTTTTCTAATCGCGCATACCGCTCCCGGTGCTACACTTGACTGTTGATTACAAGAAAACGTGAATAACGAAACTGCTCTCTAATACAGTAAGAAATGGACAACATGGTCGTATCGGTGAGCACACTTACAAGTTACCCTATCGTTGACAGTCTCCGTTCTCTCCTGAGCTACCACTTGTGTATTCCTCTCGAAGAGGACGAGGGTAAGGCCCAGACGTATTTCGGATGTTCCTTTATACTTTGGTATCCACAATCCCATAGCTGACACTTATTTTACCTTTTGTGCCTTTCCGTGAATTATACGAGTAGATCGATCTCGTGGCTTGGAACATCGGTCATGTATCGTCTTCATGTGCTCTGTAGAGATAGGAAACCCTCATCTGTCTCTCCAACCAGGCCCGTTCATTATTGAAGGTTCTCCAACCGTTAAGATTCTTGCATTTTCATAGCAGACAAGACAGCTTCGCTCACATCCAAGTTGCGTCACTCAAACACTCGAAAACTAGCTTGCGTAATCCAACACATCTTCTCAGCTCCGCCCTCCCATTACCGTTCTGCTCTAACGGGTCCAAATCGATACTAACCTCCAACCAACTTAAGTCTATAGCAATCTACTTCCAACCGAGCTCCAATTCGAAATACTCTCCTAGTTCTCCCCCTCATAATTCCACTTCCCAACGACCCTCGTGTCCCCCATATTGACCTGCCATATCCTCCTCCCCACTACCCGCAACACACTCCACCATTCCTTCCCTCCTCAAACTAAGTCGACCTTTCAAGCACCGATAGCAGATGCGATCCTGGCATGGCCATCCGCAGTGGTCATACAGGTAACTGACTGTTATCATCGTTAGTCAGTCAGCAATGAATACGTTTGATGAGGAGATTGGAGACGCACGGCTCCTGGAGAGTTAACTAGAGGAAG
The DNA here is from genome assembly GCA_018524945.1 of Podaxis sp. C-F-92630. Classification (NCBI taxonomy): domain Eukaryota; kingdom Fungi; phylum Basidiomycota; class Agaricomycetes; order Agaricales; family Agaricaceae; genus Podaxis; species Podaxis sp. C-F-92630. The sequence goes on from JAEUWS010000014.1 coordinate 3,593, forward strand.
CGCAGCGCAAACGAGCCCGCTCGAGCGGCTGGTGAGCGCAAGCTCTCCATTAACACATTGCGTGAGTGCGCCATTGACACATGCGTTCTCACCGTCGTCACACAGAGAGTCGACAGTGGGGGTCACAAACTTGTCGCTGAGCGCCTGAGCATTGCCACCGCTTTCTGTACAAGTGAGCTTCGTTAGCTTCATGAGCAGTGATTAGCTTGAAAAGGACGCATGATAGACAAAGGACTTGCCTCCAGAACCAGAGGAAATGGCAGGGGATTGGGATGGCGCAGGTGCAGGTGCACCGTTTCCGGCTACGGCATCATTTCCATCATCGTTAGTGCCAGCATCATCAGCACCACCAGCACCCGAGTCAGCACCACAGCGGCCAAATCAGCACCAGCACCAGAACCAGCGCCAGAACCGGGACCAGAACCTGCGCCAGAGTTAGCACCAGCACCGGAATCAGTACCGCCAGCATTACCAGAGAAAGCAGCACCTCCCACATGGTCATGTTTAACTGCACACCATCTTCAACGGGACCGTCAGGGTGGGCGGGGCATGATCCAGGTGGGTTCACGGCCGTCAACCCGAGAGGCACAGTGCCACTCCCGCCACCACTAAAGTTGGGGAACTTGGAACCAGCGAACTGGCAGTGAAAGAGCCCGTTAAGTTCGGTGTTCTTGGGCGTCTTTTGCTAGTATGGGACTTGGAGGCTGTCAGGCTATGGACAATGTTAGTTACGGCCCAAGAGCCTTTAGTGAATGAATAGTCACTCACAGGGTTACAAGACTGCTGGACGAAGAGCTGTGCGAGTCTGATCATCTCGGGGTCGTTGTTGAGTTGCTTGGCGAGGTCAATCATTGCATCAGGAGAGTCTTGTTGTCCCGGGCAGTCCCCTGCATCTCGGAGGAGAGCCCTGGCAGCCGTGACAGCGATATGGTTACACTGGGGGCCTCCACCGGGCTTTATCTATGGAATCAAGCAAAGAATAGGTCAGTGTACAAGAAAAGTGCTGGGATAAAAGAACAACTTACACAGGCTTGTTCCACTAGAGAATGCCCACATCTCAGCGAACCGTTCAATCACAATGCTAAGCATTCTTATCTATTTGCTGCACTGCCGTGGGCGTCATATTTGTCTTGACTTCGTCGTTGACGGGACCGGGAAAGTAGGCAGTGATGTGGAGCCGAAACGGATACGAATGGAGCGGATGAGGGATAACGCTTTCTTAAGGCAATGAATAGCTTTGAAAAAAAGTCCAGATCGGTTCCCATGTCCAGCAATACACATCCGCAAAAACTTCAATCTAGACAGCGGATATACGTTGTTCATCAGCTATAGCCATATCTTGGAGGGCAAGATGGGCTTTGACAAATTTTTAATGCCGCGTTAATTTCGGTTGTGCGAAATCCCGACTGTTCAAGGACCTCTCACATGTTCTAGAACTGTCTCTCGTTCCTTCTCTGAGTGCTTTAAGGACGAAACTACCAAAGTTCGGATGGCCGCCGGAAACTAGGATTGAACCGGTTTCATTGAGGACTTAGGTAACCGGCTAGACGAGATCGTACGGTGGCCCGCCAAGCTTCCCTATCATCATGCTGGGCAGCTTCTCATAAGGCTTTTCTGTGTGGAGACTAACGCCCATGAGTTCTGCCACCTTTGCCATGCGGATAGGTTGCATGTCCCGTGGAGGCGATACTCGTGTTCGTTGAAAGTACGCAGAATTGATAGAAGTAGTCCGCGGAACCGTTGTAGTCGCCGAGTATTGGAATGACTAACGTTGTACGGAGCGTGTGAGCTAAAAGAGAAGAAAAATGAGAGTCTGATTACTCGGGCCAGTCTGAGGGTGTGGGACGTACATTGGAATTGTCTTTCAGGAATTAAAAGTTTTGGCTCTTGTCCCGTCGTAGTGCCTGATGTTGGGGTTCCCAATCACATCTAACATGGCCTGTCCTCCCTGTCGCAGGCGCTCATGCCCTGATGTAGCGCTCCGTCTCTTTCCCTCAAACCCTGTCTGCATGAAAAATGATCAAATGGGATGTCAATATTGTGAGTCCAATCATGCACCAGCAGGACCTCTTGAATAGCCCCACAGTAATATCGTAAGGCTTGATCACAGTCAGTGAAGGTGGAGGCTGGTGGAGGTCGTTGCTTTCCAAGCGCTGGGTCCACAGTTCCCACGGTGTCATCGTTTCTGCGACAGTCGCGCGGGCTCTCTGAGCCTGCAGACGTTATCAAATTGCCCGCTTCTACTCGAAAATGGGCAAGAAAAAATTAGGCACGCCCTCCGAGGACCTTCTCTTCCTCCCAACTCTGCCAACTCCCGCTCCCATCGTCAACACCAACACCCATCTTGCATCTACTTTCGAGTCACACCGTCAACGCTACAAGGACGGCAAACATAAAACTCTTTGATCTCATGCGTGCACTATATGGAAATATAAATGTAGAGTCTGTCGTTGATGTCTGGTGCGAAGCACCCGTACACAGACTCTGGAGAGAGTTTGCAGATTCAGCGATTAAGCCTGAAGACCGCCAGGACAAATGGGGTGGTATAGGTTACTGGTTTGGCATGGGTCAGTTTATCGCTCTCGTATACGATTCTCATCTCACATGTCCACAGGCATACATCCGCGAGTCCCACCAAACACACCCCGACTCTGTCCTTACCATCCATAGTCACGAAGCTCAACACTATACCGACGAAATAGAGAATGAAATGTCCGTCCTCAATCCATTTCCATCAGCCGCTCTAATACAAAGAACAGCATAGAAATCGTGTCCCATCCACGCTGTGTCGGCTGGGGTGGAACCGGTCTCGACTTTCACTACGACAACTCACCACGCGGCATGCAATGCACCGTCTTGCGTCGCCAAGTCAAACACACCGTCCGACTAAACAAGCCCCTTACGATACACACCCGCGGGGCCGATGAAGACACCGAAAAGATCCTCAAAGAAGTTCCACAAGACCACAAAGTCAGTTTCTCCTCCCGCCTCCCTGGGCGTCTTGACTAACCCTTCGCAGATCTACGTACACTGTTTCACCGACCCTCCCTCATTCGTTCAACATCTGTCTCCTCGAACATTTCCCAATCTCTACATCGGCGTCACAAGTTCGTCTCATCACTCTGTCTCTTTTTCTCCCCTCTCTATGATACTCTCCCCGAGCTCAAGGGCAAAAGGTTGTCTTTGTGTCACATTGCAATGATACCCTGAACTGCAGAGTTTGTTGCCCAGGTTGCTGGAGAGGGGTGGGATGTGGTGAGAGTTATGAAGGACGCGAGGGAGAATGCTAGGAAGGTTTATGGTATTTAATTGTTGGTAATTTTAATGCGTAGATGGCTGATATACTCTCAGTCACTGTTTTTGGAGCTAGATTGACCATAATTAGAGAATCAAGGTCTTCGACGGACTAGCCACACTGTGAAAACCCTCGTCTGACAGACACCATCAGAATCGCTTGGTTCGTTCATTCTGATGCTCTGCGCACAGCTTCTAATGGTTTCACACTGACATTCTGAGAACTCGCTGGTATGCTCCCATCGGCTTGTAGCACCTCCTGGCTGAAGCCCCTCACAACACCCATTCGCTATGGGCCTCATCCTATGGGCATACACATCCGGTAGCTCCGCGATTATCGCAAATCAGGTGACGGCCGTGGTTTACATATCTCCTCACTCCTTAACAGACCGTTTCTTGTCGACCTTTTCTCGACGCAGCCAACTCTCTTAGTATCAATGTCCAGTATCGACTTGAAGTGTCGACTCATCGCCTCCGTGAACCTCTGCTCGGCTCATCTTTCTGTATGCACCTGTATCTCATGATCAGTTCGGGGAGGCAGAATCCATGACCACGTTATCCCTCACCGCGGCAATGTTTCTATTCAGAATTCGGTTGAACAGCTTCTCCATCATCTCATGTTGCCGGCCCTCCTTCGCAGCCAACTTTCCCTCGTCGCACGAGTGTAGTCATGCCAGACTAACATTGCCAGATAGGCGCGCGCCCCCCCCCCCCCTTCGCGCTTTGGAGCTTTCTTCGATTGGGAAGGCATTGTCAGACAAACATGCCGAAATGCTATCCATTTTGAAATCAGATCACCTCGATCATTCTGGCAACTTGACCGATACGCTGGGCTGCCCGGACTTAAAAATTTTGGTCCGACCCCCCGACTGGAACACCACCAGGCTGGCAAAACTTCTCGTAAAAATTTTCCTCTACGGCACATACACTCCGCTGTTGACTCCATTTGCCATTCCATTCTGGTGCTGCCATGGAACAACATGCGGCATACAACATAATGCTCCCAGATCAATGCACCTAATCGTGATGCCAAGCATCCCACCTTAACTCAGTAAACCTCTGGTCGGTTGAATAGTCATGGAATTTCGGTGAGTCAACTGCAGTCACTATTGGACTGCTATTGAACCGGCCATTTCCCACCCGTCAGTGAACCAACGTACGCTCACCATGATGCCGCCGTGATCTCGCCCTTCCAACGCCACCAATGTCATCCCCATGATGTTCAGTCTAATATTAGTATGCATACGCCTTTCTTATAGCACCGCGTTAATATACACTGTGACAAAAATCCATTCAGTTTAACAGCTTCTCTCCGTCTTCATAATGCTGCGCTGCTCAGCTGCCGGGGTCCCCTTCTCTTTGGCCTTTCCCCGTCTCGCCACTGCGTCTAGAAGTGCCACCATGGCCACAGCAATCTTGTCTGCCGCGGCCAGGCTCGCAAGTCTCCCCGTAGAAAACTTCTTCTACGGCATATACACTCTGCTGTTTACTTTGTTTTGGTATCGTCATGGAACAACGCGCGTCCCACAAGAGAACGCCCACACCTCAACTAACCGCTCAATCGTGATGCTAAGTACTCTTACCTATTTGCTAAGCACTGGCGTAGGCGTCATATTTGTTTTGTCCGCGCTAGCAGATTGACGCGAGGAATGTATAGCATTGGATCGTGTCGTGGACAAGGTTGCTTGAAGGAGGCATGGAGTGGACCAATGAAACCAATCGGCAGTTGGCCTTCTCAAGAGTGCTCAAAACCATCTTCAATGTGCCCGCAACTATTTCAGCAGACATCGCATTCGTAGGTCCCCATTCAGCAACCCCTGTGTACCCGCTGAGCTTTCGTGAGCAGGTTTATCGACTATGGATCGTCTGGAGCTATAGCCCTCAGGTCATCATCATCCCCTGTCTTGTATTGGTTGGACTCGCCGGTGCGCCCTCACTATATCTGCGAACAAACTTTATTGTCTCACGACGCGCAACAAGTCGCCGGTACATATATCGTTGTGGCCTATGCATATTGTCGGCCAGAGGATGCTGTATACATTGCGACGCTTAGTGCTTGGCTCTCGGCTTATATTGCACTTACCATCTGGTACGTTCAACAGTCCTCCAAGTTCTTGGCCTGTGAGTTGATCAGCGTTTAAAAATTCAAGTATCAATGTATACTGCACCGGTAATGTCATTCCCCCACCATATCAATATTATGAATGACCCCTTTCTAGCCGTGATTTCCTGGAAGATATGGTCCGTTAGGAGAGAAACGCAAGAGTGGACTGGCGGAGCAACTCTCCTGGTGTGTCCTCCGATTAACCAGGCCCTGACTCTTAACACATTCAATCCGTAGCATGCCATGCTCACAGTCATCGAGGGCGCCGCCCCGTACACGTAAGCTCCACCCCTTTACCAAAATTACAACTTACATATCTGGACCTTGACACAGGACCTGGATAATCGTCACCTTTGTGCTCAGTCTTTTAAACTCTCCCTTCAGGGACGTTTTCATCGACTCATGCTCATCCATGGCCGGCATTTCCTTTATGCTCATTAACGTGCGAGTCGGTCGAGAGCAGCCAGTACCTTATTACACAATTTTCAGGAACACTTTCCAACACGGCCGCCTCGAGACCACTGACAATGACTTGGGACTCATGGAAGCAGGTTCAAACGATAGCGCGGATGCTGGCGACGTGTAATATGGATTGCTGATATAGATACACAAGGATGACGTGACCCTGCCGAGTACCTGTCGACTGTTGATGTTCTAGATGCTCTTCGCTTTTGTCTGGTTCTCTCCCTTCTCGTGCCGGTTTCGAATTTGCGACCTCAGATAGAATGAGAAACCCTTTCTTAATCTCGCTCATCGTCATCTTATAATTTGTAGTTTTGGAATAATAGGCTTTCCTGACTATCTTTCACTATGGATTCAACTATCGCCAAATTGTTAAAGAGACAAGTCCCGGTTGTAAGTGAGTCATTGTTGCCAGCGCTATCATCATCGGAAGAGGGGCCAACGTCTTCTTGGAATGCAGGACCAGCATAGTGAGAGTAGATGGTACCAACACCTTCGCCTGAGAAGCGAACGGTTGTGTCAGATGTGGGAAAAGGGTGACGGAAGGCTACATACAAGAGGAGCAAATAGGTATGAGACTGGGACGCGGGACTACGCCCATTCAGTGTGGCTGATTGACAAAGGGCTGGCGGCGATTGGAAAGGCGACGTAACATGGCCTGTAGGGGAAGAAATGGACGCCATCGTCTGCCGCTTGGAAAAGCCAGCGAATGCCACGTGGTATGTTGGCTGCCCTTCTGCGCCACAGCAGCGGATGGCATGTAGAGTCTTATAGAATGCAGCAACCAAAGCGTGCCACCCGTGGCAGTTGACGGAAGGGGCAACGCAGGAGTACAGGTACGGGATTAGAAGCTGATGCCAGTTCAATGGTCCATAGCTTGACATGTAAATGTATGGCTGTGCGGCCGCACAGCCGTATTGACGCCAGAGGCAAAACCTCTAGGGGCGGGAAGGTGTGTGCTGTACGCGACGATAAGCTAGTTAATGTGGCACTTGATATATTAACGTCGCGCCAACCTGAAAGAACGTGTTTTTTAGTTCTAGAAGTCCCCAAGTTAGCATGATTACAATCTAACACGCATCACATGCTTCATCGCCTGGTGTAAACCTTAAGGCCCAGCGGTAAGCTGGAAGTACAAAACAGGCTTTTCGTCCTCTCCAAGCTTTCCTTCCGTGTCGCGCGACGTATCATCCCTCAGACAGCATTCTCCTCCCCGTCCACATCACGATTCACTATTTGCGTCATTGCCCCCCTCCCATAATATTGGTGGTTGCCAGTGTTGTCTTCCAATTTGTTATCACCGTCTCTCACTGCCTGCCTTGTAAGCTTCAAAGTTCATTGTTATCCTTTGCTATTAATTTTATCCAGGCCTCTCCCCACGTTTTCTGTCGACTTCCAACATCCGTCATCGCGATCTTCCCTGCCATCACCGTCCCCGGTCTCATTGTCATCATCTCCTCCCTCTTCAGACAGAAGATGGTCCAAGTCGTACCAGGGTTCAGCCTTACGAACAGGTGGCTACTGTATGCCAGTCTCATGTGCGCTCCGGCACAACTCTTGTCCGGTCTAGGCAGCAAGTTGCCAACTAACATTGGGTTCCTCGCCTATAATTGGTACAATCAGTACTTGTGGTACACTGCAGCCAAACAAAAGCAGCTACATGCGTTATCCCTCTTCCCTGTCCACTTCAATCCCATTTATTCGTTCGCGTACCTCGGAGGGATCACATCCGGCAACATTTACATGTGCGCCCCCTTGGGGCTTGGTACGGCAGGCCTAATGGTTCTTAATACCATGACAGCTTGGATGTGTTGGGCTACAAACATGCCTGAAGGCTACGGCGTATATCAATTCTTCTTCTTCGGATGGAGAACCCTAAACCAAGATTGGCACAAGTTCTTCATGGTTTGGCAAATCGGTGATACGCTCCTTGCCATCGGTTGTGCTTTCCTTGCAATTTTTGGAGCCATATTCGTTGGTTGGAAGTCGGGTGATATTCGTCAGCACCGGTGGTTTTTGTGGTGGGCCAAATACCCCGCAATTTTATTGGGATCGGTGCTCGTGTTGATTTTTGTATGGCCTCTCATCGTATGGGCGGAACTCATCATAGCCCGCAACAACATAGAGTCAGAAACTGACATGATCGCAGTATGGCTCTTTGTTGCACAAGTAGCGGCCATGCTACTGCCTGACTATTATCTTGACGTGTTCAAGAAGAAAAATTGATCACTATGTGCTGTCATGGCCGGGACAAACACGCACACTCGGCTGCAGCTCTACTTGTTTATCTCATCCTTTATGATTGCCATGTCTGTTGTCAATCCACAATGGGCTGTCGTCACAAAGGCGCCCACCATCACGCCCAGGCAGACTCGACGCTTTCATTAGTTATTCTAGTGTTCTCTTGACCCAGCCTAGACGGTTCAATCTCCCTCTTCATTTACTTCTTTTTCCTTTCTTGTTTTTCTTTTTCGATATGGCCTACAGTGTTGTTGGCGGCTTCATTTTACGGTGCAATGATCAATGTACAGTAGCAATGCCACAATTTGAATTGATTTGGTGTGACAAATATTAGTGACGCTGGGATAGTGGTGGACACTGGTGGACGCCGTCATTCGAGCAACTTAGGCTCCAGATCCCATGGCTCCAACTGGAGCCGGGGAAATAGAAGAGTATGAGTGTCAATACTACCTCGCTATCACCTATGGGGTCGCCATGTCAACACGTAGACTATAATCGCCCCAGTCCATCCCCATACTTAGTTATGGGCCGTAGCGGTTGATCTAGGGGTGCAGGCCTTGTGATGTCAGCGGATAACGTTGTCGGACAAGTATAGCTACATCGGTAGGGTACGAATTAGAATACAAGAGCTGCTCGGGACAATATCACTTTCTTTGGTGACGCTTTCACCCTCGTGTTCATTGGCCACTTTGTTCGCTCCTGCCTGTCAACTCTATGTCCTCATCGAACTTCCACCGTTCTCTGCACATACCTGGGGGATCTCTGTACCGAGTCGTAAAATCATTCAACACCTCGTAGAAGTACTTAAAAGACTACGAGACAGACGTCAATGATGAGTCACATAGAAATTCTGGCGGTCACCCAGAAGAAGGGGTCGAGTTGGCGCGTGAGACGAGGCATTCGCTGGAGAGAGGCAAGTCGCGATAGACGGGCGATAATGGTGTGAGAGTCACATCGCCAAGAGCTGAGTTGGATCGAACAGATGTCTGTCACTGTTGTGGCTTGGATTGTATCAGACTGATGGCTAGGCTGATGCATTTTGTAGTGAAACCGAGTAGAGTTTATTGATAGAAGACTTGCGATGTCGGTGGTGCACGTCGAGAAGAAAGGTGTGCGAGGGAGAGAGGTAGAAAATTTAACACGAGTTCAGTGGCATATGCTAATACGTCGACTTCGCAGCTTCAATTGGTTACTGAAGGATGGATCAGCTTGTAAAGAGTGGTATTGCTCAAGGCTGATGTGACATGTGAAGGGGGAAAAGGCATCAAATTACTCAACACAGATACAATACATGAAAGCAATGTAAACGGGCGTGATGGGATGGACAGATAAAGACATTTGAATGGTAGAAGGGAAAAGGGAGGGCACAGGGGGTGAGCACATACGTGGAGTGAAAGAGTGGAATGATATTCATGAACACTGGGGCCAATCCGCGTCAATGCTAGGATACGCAGCGAAAGACATACTCACGTCATGTCCTCCTACCCATAGCGGTTGTGTCTCGGGTTGTAACTTGTAAACATCATGGATTAGAAGTCCCTAGCCCTTCGGTCAGCAATGACATGTGACCATTGAGAGGAACAAGGATTCCGGAAGCGAAGCATGATTCACTGTGTCAGTGAGCTGGGAAGGTGTTGACAAACGAACAAAAGTAAATGGAGTTGAAAGCACATACCTGGATCTATATATCACTGACACTTGTTGAGCAACTAATCCTAGTCTATCTCTCGCTGCTGCTTATATGATTTAACATAAGTGAGCTTTACTTGTGAGCGCGGTCAAGGCCTGGTTGTAACATAGACTTGTTAAAATATGAATCTGATAGAAATGGTATGCGACACACCTGGTCTTCCATTTCTCTGCAGGATGATCCTGACATATTGGTGTCACAGTATTCCGTGAGACCGAGTGGTATATATGAGTGACATGCCAAAAGTGCTGGTGGGATGATGTTACCTGGGTGGGGGGAAGCGTCGCTTCGAAGACGTGTGTGAGAGAGTATTGCTGCTCGGGGCAGACATCAGCAAATTGTCCAAAAGATGCTATTGACTTGGAGACCTTAAGAAACTCTGACATCATTGCATGCAAATTAGGTACTTAGGAAATGTTGGCTCTCAGAATGCCAAGCAAATAAATTCATATACCAAAAATACAAGATAGAAAACATCCCTGTGAGATACTGCCTAACTGGGCAAAAGCATGTTAGTGAGATTATCAGCATGTTACCATCATCTTTGGAAGAAAGACTTATTAAACTATCATCATCAGTACATGACCATCATAGACCCATCATTGTAAGCACCTTGCCATAATAACCCATCATCTTAAGCACCTTGCCATCATCTGTATATCTTTTTGATGATCTTACCATTGTTGAGGGACTGGAGTTAAATATTTTAAGAGGCAAGGTTGAGCACTAGTTCATAAACTGAGGAAGGACTCACAACAACTTAGAACTGACCTCTCCCTTCAATGAGCTGAGGCAGGTAATGGGCTATATGTTCTAATGACACAGGGCTCAGTAAGGCCCAATAACTCAACTGAATAAATGTTATTTCTCTCTCAGAAGGTCCTGGGTTCAAGTCCTGATCTGGTCAATTCTAATATACCTCATAAACTCACTGGAGGGGTGTTGGGAGTAGAATCATGGATCCTCAGAAGAGTGGGAGGATGGGGCCCAAGCCCCAGTTCAGTAAGTAATTTTTGATGTTGTAACAATAGTAAGCCTGGTATACTTCTGACATGATGGGACTACCTGGTATACTTCCAGCATAATGGGACCACCTTGTATTCTCCTCCTGATATGGTAAGCTCATGCAACACTGGGTATGTATGCATCCAAATTTGACAGTGCCCATGGCTTGTAGTGCTTGGACATGATTTGTAGTCCTTATCTAGACTTGTATAGCCTTGACAGGTCTGAGCCCTTTTCCTGATGGAGGATGTGTCATCGTTTATGGTCTAGCAAGCCATAAGTACAGTAGGTAGATGCCGGAAGATAGATCCAGTCCTTCCATTCCATTCATTTAGTCTGTGGAGCATGAGCTAATGCCTACCAACATTCAACCTTGATGGACATTCGAAGAAACCTGATATGGTAGGAAAGCGACCCTGCTAATGAATATACATAATACCTTCAGGTACATTTTTTCGGAATATTCTTGGTTGAATAGGCAGTGCACAAGCCATTCTATTGGGGATATTCAAGTCCCTGCCTCAAGGGACAAAAACACCTATTTCCACGCTATCAACACTTCCTCGTTGATAATATTTCGCATCCTCGTTCGGCTCGCATGGCGGAACGACACTAAGTCGAGAAAGGATTTCGCCCGGATGTCTTGGCAAGCTGAAAAGCCAGCGATAACGGATGCACCTCTTCACTGCTGTCAACCTCTTGTTACGATGTCTTGTCTGCAAACATGCGACCAGTAGAAAGACTAGATTATCCTTGCTCTTTACATAATTCATATACTTATTCATGTCTTTGTTTTATCACCGTGTGATGCGATGACAAGCGGAAAACAATCCATTACCATACTTGTTCGGCCACAATAGCCGGCATCGTAATTCTAGTCGTTCCAGACAGCATTCAACACGTCAGGGTCTAGCTTCGCAATACAATTGTTAGCTTCTCACTGCCTTGAGGCGCCAGAATTACTGGTCCGTTTTAGCCCTCAACTAAGGAAAACATACACATGCGATATACCGTGTAAAAGAAATCAAGAATCCATCGAGCAGACTCAGCTACCTGCCAACAACTCGACCTGCAAGAGCAGTTATGAAGTTTACTCTTGCCAACCTTGTTCCCGCTGCTCTCGCTTTGTCCGTCATGGGCCATCCAGTAGAGCTTGATGTGCGTCAGCAGCCTTGTGACTTCGCTGGTAAGTGTGCTTTGTCCTGATTGAGCAAGTGGCTGACCACTAACTACTTCCTCCCCCTAGTCTGCATCCGTACGCTTACTAGTCAGATTCCGCCGTTCATCGGTCCATGTGAAGCCGCTGAGGAATACCTGAATGCCATTGAGCAAAGTCAATCCCAGGGCCAGCAACCCAGTAAGTCTGCGTTATGAGTGAGAGGTGGAGGTTGTACGTTTCTGAGCGCAGACCTAGGCCAATCGGATCAGACGGGCCTCCTTACAAATGGTATGGATTGTATTCGAATGTCCATTGCCGCAGGTTTTGCTATCGTAAGTCCTCTGATTTCCGAAAATATATGATCATTTACACACTTGTCTCAGCCAAACTCTTGTGCGAACTGCCCTGGAGCTCCTGGTCGTTGAGGTGGCGCTATGTAATCTACAACTCTGAGTGAACACGTTGTATGACCATAGATAAAAAACGAAGGAGATGAAATGGTATTATTATGAGTGTTTGAGGCCGACTCAGCTGACCAATGACTCATCGTGTCGGAAGTGGCACACCAGCATATAAGACTCGCATTTCGTACCCAGGCGACGTTCTTCAAGGTGCAAAAAGACGAAATAAATGCGACTGGTCTCACCTAGTACTTGAAGACGTACCACTGGCAGGGATGCTTTTCGAACACATGGTTTTCGGCGCTTTACACAAATAGCCACGGATAACTAATCAAGTCAAACAATGAGACCATAGCTTACTGGCCGTGGGAACGCTACATGTCTATTCACACTTATGAAGTTGTACACGTCCACTGGTCCTACTCAGACATAATGCATCTATCATCGCTGACACTGGGCCTGGTGCTTCTCGGTGGTGTCTATGCCGACCAGGGCAGCATACACCCTCTAAGACTACTTCCCTTCGTCAATAGGGTCGATGCTCTGCTTTCCACCAGCCAGTTCAACGAAGCGACCAAAGTCTACTCTAAGGCTATCAGTTACCAGCATGTTTCAGCCAAATTGTCCACATAGAACAATTACTGACTTGCTTGAAGACAAAGCTCATACAGATTACTGATGAAACTTTCACTCAGGTTGCACACCAAAGTAAAGTCCAAGAACAAGGACCAGGATACCAAGGAGCTGGAGAAGAGATTCAGAAGGGCGGATGGCTACATTCCAAACATGAGAAGGAGTAACTACGAGTATGTTATTACAAAAGGCAAGCCAATCGATTGAGGTGCAGACGTAGCGCACGGATTGTGCGTTCACAGCTGGCAACCTCAAAATTTCTGTTGGGCTTTTCGTGAGTACTATGACATGATCCCTTGAGTGTTGCTGGGACCTCTTTGCAGACGTTTATCTCGTCTCCTAACGCCATCTACGACCCTGTTAACCCACATCTTCCGACTTTCGTACTTCCTCCTACCACCTCTCCTGGTGCCATGAGCGCCATTAAACAGTGTCTCCACTATGATCTTGACTCAAAGATTTGTCTCTCACAACACCGTCTCGTCAACAATTTCGACAAGGGTTTCGCGAAAGTCGTGGTAAAGTTGGGCAAGGAGGATTAGCGTGGCGTTGTCAAGCTGCTACTCACCCCGGGTGGCGGCAAGATCGGAGACCTCTGGCAAAAGTTTGAAAATCCCATGGAAGAGAACAGTGGAAAAGAAGAGGCCCTCCTGCCGCTCATCCCCCCAAACTTTCTGGGATCGGCCGTCCGCAACGCAAACAAAAAGAAACTCGTCATGAAATCGCTTCCCATGTACAAAAATCGGTCCAACGGTGAACTCTTGTTCGGGCATTGTGAATCGCTTACGCATTTAGCCAGTCAGTCAAAAGCGGAAGAGTATAGGAAATAAATGAGCAAATGGCATAGGGAGCTATTGACGCTTTGAGGGCCGTGCGGAGGATGTGGACGGTATCATTGGAAGGAGCGAAAAGTTGATGGCGCAGAAGGAGTATGAGGATGAACGCAGTGACCGTAATGTAAGTTTCATTTACCTCTCACTTTTCGGCCTCACATCACCCACGATTCCCCCAACTAGATTCACACTCGTCTTTAAACAGCCCAGAGACGCTCTAAACAATTCAGACAAAGGGCTCATTACAAAGTCCTCGGAGTCTCTCGTGACGCAGACGAGAAACCATCAGAAAGGTATACTGCCAAGCTGCCAAAGTCAGTCGTGCCGATATCCGTTTGCGCAATTGTTTAGTAGGGTGTCCCCTGGTGGATTTGGTGGATTCCCCGGTGATAGCGGAAGCGGTGGGCATTACCCCTGCCACAGTCCCAAGAATCGCGGACTTCAGGTCTCGTAAGTCTCCTTCATGTTACGAGAAGTACCAATGTCTCAGAGACGAAGTACGCTAGCCTGCCAGAGGCTTCCTTGTGCATCCAGAAATCCTCGCCATCTCAACCGCGCCCATCTGCTGGCACGCTATATCATTCAGACCCATGCTATTGCCCGATAGCATGGAATTGCGTGGCTTGAGCTCATTCACGATCGAGGTCTCAAGATCAGCAGTATGGCTACTGTGTCTTTGTGGTTTGGATCAACAGCGAAAGTAACGATAATGCCGGCGACAGTGACTGTGCCTAATTGAACTGTTTTTACTTGCCACACGAAGTGTATGATTTCAGCTTTTTTAGAGTTTAATGCGTTTGATTTAATGACCGCAAAATGTTGTTTGTTTATTCGAGACAAAAATGTATTCTTACGCCGCTTAACTTGTTTGCGATCCAATGTTCGTAATGATGGAAATCAATTCATTTCTTCCTCATTTCATGTTGCCCGAGCGTGACACTGGCGTGCTAATAAAGCACAGTATTTCTGTGCGAACCTCTCTAACGCCCTGTAGTCTGATCTGACCTTCGCAATGGACCAGGTTCACATGTCCAATTCTGGTAACATCGCTTCACAAATCCAAACCAGGGACCTTTGGCCAGTTCCATCTTCGCCAAGGACGTCAATTGAATGCGCTTCTTCAGTGATCATCTCACAAGCATTTCTGGCAGTCATTCGCAACTTGAACACTTGGGCGTTTGAGAGAATGGGGTCCGCCGTTTGGTTCTGCCTTTTACACCACGTGAAAACCGTGAGCCCTGGTATTCTATAGCTCTTAGACGGAAATGTTGAACGTATCTTCCGCATTCCTTGAACATCAGACCTGACCACCTATGGTACCCTCTGTTCCAACCTTCAAACTGACCCCGACCTTGGGGTCAACTTGTTTGATGAAATGACTCGAGACGGCGGCCCTCGTGGCTTCGGAAATGAAACGGACTTGATCAGACAAGTTCGACGCCATTTTCCATAGGGCAGAAATACGACAGGTGCGCCAGGGAGGCGAGAGGAAGCGGAGATGGCAAAAGAACACATACATTCACATTCCTCATCAAGTCAGCTCAGGTTTCTTGCACTCTGTCGGTCCCGCTTGACAATACAATATATCTTGCGTTCCGACTCCCAATGCAACTTTCATTACCTCAGGTGCGAAAGCGGACAATTGGTCCACCATGGAATCAACAAGACCTATATGCGCATTCAACGATTCACGTAGGCGTTGTCATTGATAGAATTACTTTGGGCTAGAGGAGGGAGGAGGCACGCACTTTTCAAAGTCAACATCTCCCCCTCGACCTGAATCTCGGTTTTCTGTGTCAAGTCATCACGAAAGACAGCAGTAGTGACAATGGCGACGGACTGGACTTAAAATCGATAATCGGTGAAGCTCAAACATACCCAATTGACTTCGTAATGACATATGAGAACGAACGGTGCGAAGAGAAGAATGATGACGCATACGTTTCTGACCAATTCGAACCGGACTCCTTCAACGTCGGGTACGCGTGGTTGACTATCCGACTTTGCCTTGAGAATCGAGGTCCGACTTCCAATGTGATTTCTGTGGCCTCAGGTACAAGTACATGCAACCTGTTGTATACATAACGCATCGCATTATCGTCGTCACCACAGCCGTCCGGTTTGAGGTTGTGCGTAGGAGGTAATAGGCGTTATTAACACTACATCATACTAAAGTTAGGATTTTTGCGGCAGATGCAACAGAGGAGGTTCTTCGGGACTAGATAACTCCTGTAGTGAGGTACCGCAGGATCCAGGAACACGCAGTCTGAACGACGTTGAAGTACATTGGTGCAAGGAACGTCCCAAGTAGCAGCATTCGGCTTTATTTGCGACTGAAATAGAAAGACAAATGGACCAACCACGTCCTCGAATACAACTGGACCAAAGCAAGCTCCATCTTTCCTGTCAATGCCCAGACGCATTGACTGCAGCTGTAATGGTTATATCAAGGCAAATAATCGAACCGGTGAGACCATGGAGGGTACGCAGCTCCTCGATCGCCATGTTCCACGTCCCTGTGAGAATGTCCGGTGCGAGTTTTCTCAAGTGTGCGGAGGTGATACTCGTGTTTGTTGAAAGCGCGCAGAATTGGGGCCGAGTATTGGAATAACTAACGTTGTGCGGGACAGTGGTTTATTCGAATATGAGTTAAAAGAGAGAAAAAATGGGGGTCTGATACTTGGGCAGTCTTGGGGTGGGGACGTACATTGATATTGTCTTTCAGGAGTTGAAGGTTTTGTCTCGTCGTAGTGCTTGATGTTGGGGTTCCCGACCACGTCTAACATGGTCTGCACTCCTCGTCGCAGGCGCTCATGCGTCGAGATGACACTCCGTCTCTTTCCCTCAAACCTGTCGGCATGAAAACAGTCAAATAATATTTCAATATCACGAATCTAATCACACACCAGCGGGACCTCTCGAGTAGTGCCATAGTAATATCGTTAGGCTTGATTGCAGTCGGTGTAGGTGCAGGTGCGTCGCATAGATCGATAAGCAGGCCTAAGCAAGTGGGGATGAGGGTTCGGAAGGCGCATCGACAAAGTCGTTGTTGCCATCACTATCATCCTCGGAAGAGAGGCCATCGTCATCTTGAAATGTAGGACAAGCTTGGTGGGAGTAGATGGTGCCGACATCTTCGGACTGAGAAGCGAAGGGTTGTATTAGATGCGGAAAGAGGGTGACGGAAGGGCATGAAACTGAGACAGGTACTGCGATGTGGCCATTGGAAAGCCCACGTGACATCGCCCGCCAGGGGAAGAAGTAGACATCGCCGCGTGCCACTCGTCGGAAAGGCCAGCGAAAGGCATGTGGTATGCTGGCCAAATGCTGGCTGCCCTTCTGTGCCACAGCCGTGGTGGCGCATGGAGTGTGACAACCAAACCGTGCCATTCAGAGTGGCAGTCAACGGAGGGGGCTACTCTCGAATATGGGCGCGGTGTTGGCAGCTGATGGCAGTTCAATAGTATGTACCTAGCTTGACATGTAAATGTATAGCTGTGCGGCCGCACAGCCATACCGGCGCTAAGGGCAATACCACTAGGTACAAATGCTGTGATAGTTGAGTTATATGCACCTGAATTTTGCGACAGGATGGCGTTATTCCCGATATGTCCACATCAGGATAACAATCCTGGCACAGCAATCAAGGTATACTTCCAAGGTTTTGTTGACAAACGCCCTCGTTTTGCACACGCAATTTGTTTCCTGCATGGGGGATTTTCTTTGTGTACGCGCAGATCTTTTTTTTTTCTCTTGCGTGCAGTTTTCTTTTCCTGTGCACACATTTTAAGTCTTTCGCGACCTTTCGCGTGCAAAATGGATTTTCACGTAAAGAATATCTAAGATCAATGTCTATGCTGCATTATGCCACATTCGCGCAGGGTGACGTTCACGCACACGAAAAACTGGCTTCCCTGGGAACGTTATTTTTGTCCAAGTTGGCACTGCATAGCTGTATGATGTACGCCGCAACCAGCTAGTTGATGTCGTACTTGGCATATTGACGCCGTATCAACCTGAAAAAATGTATTCTTTCGTTCTAGAGTTTCCACTGCCTCTTCCGCCTGGCGTAGGCCCTGAGGTGTGCTGGAAGTATAAAAGATGCATTGTCAAACCTTTTCAAACTGACCCTCTCCAAGGTCTCCTTCCTTGCCGTCCTGTCCTGACGCACCACGCGTCATCCCCCCGGCAGCCCTATCCTCCTTGTCTACATCAACATCCACACCATTGTTCCTCTCCCATAATTTTGGTGGCTGCCGGTTTTATCCTCCAGCTCGTTGTCGCCATATCTCACTGCCTGCCTTGTAAGGTTTAAAGTTTAGTTATCCCTTACTATCAATAAATATTGACTTATCCAGGTGCCTTTCAACGTTTGTTGTCGACTCCTGTCATCCGTTATTGTGACCTTCCTTGCCACCACCGTCTCTGCTCTCGTTGTCATCATTTCCTCCATCTTCAGCCTCTGAAGGTAGCACATACGCTTCCATCGAGCTGCTGCATCCTTGCCACTCTAGTTGCCTCTACATTGCATCCATCCCCATTTCCCTGCCTTCATCTCACCACCACCAACCTTCGTAGGCTCCTCGATCTTACTCCGAAACAGAAGATGGTCCAAGTCATAGCAGGGTTCAGCCTCACGAACAGATGGCTACTGTATGCCAGCCTCATGCTCACTCCAGCACAATACTTGTCCGGTCTAGGCAGCAACATGCCGACTAATCTCGGGTTCCTCGCCTATAATTGGTACAATCAATACATGTGGTACACCGCGATCAAACAAAAGCAGCTGCATGCATTATCCCTCTTGCCCGTTCACTTCAATCTCATTTATTCAATCACATACTTCGGAGGGATCACATCCGGCAACATTTACATGGGCGTCCTCCTGGGGCTTGGTACGGCAGGCCTAATGATACTCAATACCGTGGCAGCCTGGATGAGTTGGGCCACAAACATGCCTGAAGGCTATGGCGAATATCAATTCTTCTTCTTCGGATGGAGAACCCTAAATCGAAATTGGCACAAGTTCCTCATGGTCTGGCAAATCGGCGATACACTCTTTGCTGTCGGTTGTGTCTTCGGTGCAATTGTCGGGGCTATAGTCATTGGTTCACAGTCAGGTAAAGCTGCTCGTTCTGAGTGGTGGGCTCAGTGGTGGGCCAGATACCCTGCAGTTTTATTCGGATCAGTAGCCGTGTTGATGGGCGAATGGCCTCTTATCTTATGGACAGAACTCATCATATCCCGCAATCACATAGAGTCAGAAACTGACATGGTCGCAGTGTGGCTCTTTGTTGCACAAGTTGTGGCTATGCTACTACCTGACTGTTGCCTTGAGATGCTCAAGGACGATTGACCGCTAAATGTACGCTCTGCCGCAGTTCTCCTTAGCCTAACTCGTCCTTTACGAGTTCATTAGTCATTCCAGTGTTCTCCTGACCAAGCCGGACCATTCAATCCCCTCTTCACTCAGTCCTTTTCCTTTCTTAGCTCAGGTTCTTTGTCGATACAGGTTACAATGCGTTTTGGTGGTTTCATTTTGCTTTGCAATGATATCAACGTAGAAATGCCATAATTTGAATTGATTCAATGCGACGAATATCGGTAACGCTGGGATAGTGGCGGGCACCGTCATTCGAGTGACTTAGGCTCCAGATCCCATGGCTCCAAGAGCTGGTGTTAATACTACTTCACCATTACCTACGGGGTCGCCACGTCAACACATAGACTATAATCGCCCCTGTTCATACCCATAGTTACGAGCGGTAGTGGTTGGTCTGGGATGCAGGCCTCGTAACGTTCGCAGTGTACCTATCTGTATGTTTTGAGGGTTCGAATGTCGCTGAGGAGCTCTCTTAAACTCTAGTAATAAATTTCATCTGATTTTGCGCGGTGTATAACTGACAGATATGTCCGGAAACAACCCCTTAGGGGGCCAAAACTTGTGTAATTTAATGGAGCAGAGGGTGTAGCCAACGTGCTCATTTGCTTTTTATTACCACCAGAGATTCAACTTCCAGGATGCCCTGCTGTGAGTTGTCGCCAAGAAGCCCCGAGATGCTGTTCTACTCACCAAGGAGGTCACAGCCTTGGTGAGGACCTCGTCCCAACACTTACTAGCCGCTATGATCCCAATCCCTTTTTTAACTGTATATACCGTTCCCGGTGCTACACTCGACTGTTGATCACAAGAAGACACTGTGAATAACAAAACTGTTCTCTAATATAATAAGAAATGGACAGCATGGTCGTACCGGTGAGGACACTTACAAATTACTCCGTTAATGACAGTCTCCGTTCCCATCTGAGACACCACTTGTATATTCCTCTCAGAGGGGACGAGGGTAAGACCCAGACGTATTTCAGATGTTCCTTTATACTTTGGCATCCATAATCCCATAGCTGACGCTCATTTTACCTTTTATGCCTTTCCGTAAGTTATAGATCGTTCTCGTAGCTTGGAATATCAGTCGCAGCTCGTCCTCATGTGCTCTCTAGGGCCTGGACGCTACATCCATATCGGCATTCCCGCCACAAGACCTTGTATGCCAGTTCCTCAACTCGCACATATCCACGCCCTCGCGCTGCATCTGCAGTTTCATCCCTCAGATGGACCAGTTGCTGATTAGATGTCCAAATATCAAGTTAAGAACAGGTCCGGGGATGGGAATGGAGATGAAGCCGGGGACGTACTTCCGAGGCGGTCGTATCCCCGGCTTTCACCAGTGTCCGGAGAGGAGGTACAGAAAGGCGACTGATGGGGATAGATGTGTTTTATTTGGTCTCTGCGTGGTTTTTACGTGGGTAGCAGCGTTACGCTATGATAATTACGAGTGGAGTCCAGGTGGCACGCGAGGGTATTCTTGTTCTATTTGTGTTACCTTTCTCTTGTTCGTTCTCACTTCTTCTCCTGTGGAATGTTGGCTCCCCTCGGTTTCTCTTATCATATCAAGGTCAGAGGTTCACACACCCACTTCCTTTGTGCTCATCACTTCTGGTATGGTCATCATGACCTACACAATATATCACCCCAACATACAACTGTCAAGATAAAACATCTTTTAATATCATGGTCACGCGCCTTCATTCCATTCGCCCTTGTCTTAAAATGCAATCGCCCACAACATCTATCACTACCCTCAACAATGATACTGATACCCGCCGCTCCATCCATCTCAACTGATGCCTGATTCACAACATATCAAGACATAAGATGCGAAAAACTTCAATCCATCATCATTGAGACAGCACCTATCAAAGGAATGAATACAGGAGAGTAGTAACGATACACGATATCCAATCCAATCTAGCGTAAATCCTATCCTATCCGATACAACAAATCACAGGTATTTACCGAAAAATGAGCGAAAATCTTCATCCTATTGTCAAGTCAATCGAGTTGGCCTTTCAAGCACCGATAGCAGACGCGATCCTGGCATCGCGATCCGCAGTGGTCGTGCAGGTAACCGACTGTTATCATTGTTAGTCAGTCAACAATGGATACGTTTGACGAAAGAGAGGGAGACGCACGGTTCCTGGAGAGTTGACTAGAGGAAGCGCGGCACAAACGAGCCCGCCCGAGCAGTTTGTAAGCACGAACTTTCCATTAACACATTGCGCGAATGCGCCATTGACACATGCGTTCTCGCCGTTGTCACATGGAGAGTCAGCAGTGAGGGTCGCAAACTTGTCGTTGAGTGCCTGAGCATCGCGGCCGTTTTCTGTACAAGTGAGCTTCGTTAGCTTCGCGAGCAGCGATTAGCTTGAAAAGGACGCACGTTGGGCGAAGGGCTTGGCTCCGGAACCAGAGGATGTGGCAGGGGATTGAGATGGCGCAGGTGCAGGTGCACTGTTTCCGGCTGCGGCACCACTTCCACCATTGTTAGCACCAGCACCACCAGTACCACCAGCGCCGGAATCAGCACCAGCGCCAGAGCTAGCACCAGAACCGGAACCGGAACCAGAACCAGAGCCGGAACCAGAGCCAGAACCAGAGCCAGAACCAGAGCCAGAACCAGCACCGGAACCAGCACCACCACCAGAGCCGGAGCCAGCGCCAGCATTACCAGAAGAAGCAGCACCTCCCACACCAGGATCTTGCACGATCGTGTTCAACTGCACACCATCTTCAACAGGGCCATCGGGGTGGGCGGGGCACGATCCAGGTGGGTTCACAGCCGTCAAGCCGAGAGGCACAGTGCCACTCCCGTCACCGCTAAAGTTGGGGAACTTAGAACCGGCGAACTGGCAGTGGAAGAGCCCGTTAAGCTCAGCGTTCTTGGGCGCCTTCTGGCAGTATGGGACTTGGAGACTGTCAGGCTATGATGAACAATGTTAGCCACAGCCCAAGAGCCTTTAGTGAATGAATAGACACTCACAGCGTTACGAGGCTGTTGGACGAAGAGCTGTGCGAGCCTGATCATCTCGGGGTCGTTGTTGAGTTGCTTGGCGAGGTCGATCATTGCATCAGCAGAGTCTTGCTGTTCGCAGTCCCCTGCACCACGGAGGAGGGTCCCGGCAGCTGTGACAGCAATAGGGTTACACTGGGCGCCTCCACCAGCTTTTGCCTATGGAATCAAACGAAGAATAGGTCAATGTACAAGAAAAGTGCAGGAATAAAAGAACAATTACACAGGCCTGCTCCCAAGCGGTCTTAGCGGCTACGGTATCCTGGTTGATGCGCTTCTCCAGAGGCGCAGCAGAGACGAGAAGAGAAAGAGCGGACAAGACAAAGATAGCGGTGACTTTGAACATGATTACGTAGGACAAATGGAGAAGAAATTAAAAGAAAAACGCGAGTGTGTTGGTCGGGACTGGAACCAAGCCAATAATTGATCAAGAGGATAGGATTACGGAGCACCCGGCTCAAAGAGAGAACTTGAAAGGTGTTGTCAAAAGGGAGAGAGAGACGGAAAGAAGTGAAAGAAACGGGACCTGGTGTAAAGGAAGCCAAAGGATACTTGTTTATATAGGGCATTCATTGTTACACATGCTTGTTGCTTCCGCATCCGAGATGGGAAAGTGGAAATCTTTGTGGTGCGGTCCATATGACTGACCATCACCGGACGGTAGCTACTGAGAACAGAACAGCTCTATCGTCGTGATCTCTGTTGCCATCGAATTGAAGATGGTGCGGATATTGCTATCTATTTGAGGAACATTAGCATATGCGTCGGCTTGCAGGACCTGATTGTTGAACAATGAGAACACCTCGATCGCAGTACAAGGCATTACTGGCACTACTTCCAAGAATGTATGCCAAGTTCGACGAACTGTGACTATAACTCGTCAACAGTAGGCATAGAGAAGTTTCTTGTTAAGGTCCGAGCCTGGCACAAAGAGTGGCCTGGGGGAGTGAGTTAAGCTTGTGGGTTGGTCGTCAAAGCGACTAAAGATCAACAGAATTTACGTAACTGACACTTCTCCCCTCGGAACTCAGCATTCCAGATCCAATCATGAAACCCAAAACAGCTGAGAGTACCGATGAACAGAGGGAACTAAAGATGTTGTTTGTCTCTTTGGGATAGAAGAAACTGGTTGTTAGTATCTGAAGGCCTGATGAATGATCAGGTCGAAAATAGGTGATACAGGAAATGTCAACCATCCGTGCTTATGGCTCAATGAGGTTTCGGGATAGCCGGTGATGGCACAGTATTTCATGATGTGAAGTGTGGCTCGTTGTTAAAATGCTTGACAGCGGCGGCAGCATCAATGGGCCCGGATCACAGAGGCTCTCTCGCTGAGTACTCTCAATCGTATGGTGACCTAACACCAAGAAGCATCTCCATCCGTATCCCCTGGTTAGAGCGTGCTCATTGCCTTGGAAATAGCCCCTGCTAGCTTGAGCGTGATTTCCGACAAGTTGAATCATTCGTCACAAGTCATCACAAGGGGAAAGATGGAATTGCAATCAGCACATCCAGTAGAACTTCCACGGCACTGTGTCATCGAGCCGTGTTCGGTGCCTAAGATAATGTGGGTAGTCATGAAGCGTGATTATCATAGAACAAGGTAGAGAATTGTTATGGATTCCCAGGTTAAACCTTCCTATCGACAGACTCGGATCGTTCGGAATGCGAACCAGCCTGTTTTTCGTGGTCGTCGGCATGCTCAAATTCTACAGGACTTTGTTCAACCACTACTCTGAACAGCAAGAGGAGGAATAGCTCACGTTGCTCGCGCTTGTCGATGTACGCCTGTCGTTCTTCTGCAGAAACGGACCCGAAGATGACGTCCATCTCTTCCAAACTGCGGCCCTTGGTTTCTGGGATCAAGCTGCGGAACCGTTTGTCAGAAGCAGCTCCGAATGACAAGACAAACACTCACAGAGAAAAGGTGCCCATGGCGCCCACATTGACAGTAGCGAACATGATGAAGAGTTTCCACCCAAGGTTGGTGTTCATCTGAGGCGTGACCTTTGACACGACGAAGTCTGTAATAAATGCACGGTGAGTAGAGTGTTGGTGTCATCCCATTCGCGAGGTCTTACTCCATAGCCATTGTGATGCGCTTGCAACAGCAAGACCGTAATGCCTCGTCCGAGTAGGGAAGATATCAGCAACATACACCCAGGGAAGAGGTCCTGGAGTAACCGGCTGTTAGTAGATTTCGGGTTTTAAACCAGGAAGAGAAAAGCTCACCCCATCCCATAGAGTAGAAGCAGACGTAGATGTACAGCATGGCAGCCATCGCTTGCGATGCCGGTGGTGGTGATGCGGGTGGTCGACCAGCAATACTCGGTGGAGGTGGATGCGTCTTCAGGATAGCACCGATAATATAGAATAGTATGCCCATTCCCATCGCAGAGATGAAGAGCGACAGCTTTCGGCCTAGTGTTTCGACTCCCCAGAAGATGAAAATCGCGGTTGCAACAACTTTAACAACACCTACATCCAGAATATAAGGATCGAAATTTCTTCTTCATTCATTTGAAAAAACTCACCGTAAATGCCACTGGCAAGAAGAGAGTTTTTGGTTCCTGTGTAGCCAATCTACGATCTAATAAGTATTGGCTAAATTAGATCCGCCTGATCAGCGACATACCGACTCAAAGATCTGCGGGGCGTAATAGCTAAAAACGATCGTCAGGAATCTCAGACATGAGTCCTCAAACTAAGGCTCACTTTACTGAGTTCTGGCCAGCCCATTGTTGCAGGAGGAAAATGAAGAATGCAATAAAGAAGCGGATAAAGTTTCCCTTTCCAAAGAAGGCTTCCTTCCATCCGAGGCCCTTGCGTGCTTCACGTTCTTCGATGATTGCTGCTTCGATCTCAGCCATCTCGTGGATAATGTCTGCCGAGTGGACGGAGTCTTTCCGGAGATATGCAAGGTTTTCAATAGCTTCTTGATTACGTCCAACAGAAGCGAGCCATCGTGGGGACTCCTATACTTCAAGTCAACAAGTATTCTTGGCGACGAAGAGTAAGTACTCCACCTTAATCGTGAAGATACCGAGAGCCATGATGCCAGCCGGAACAAGCTGCAGAGCGAAGGGGATCCTCCACACCTGCACGCTGTTGGGAATGTGGATACCAACGCCAACTATTGGCTTAGTTAGAACGCAAGACATAGTATATGATCACAGCCGGAATTCTTACAGTTTACGAAATAAGAGATCATGACACCAATGGCAACCTAGGTGGCGGATTGAGCTCCTAATGATCTGTTGCATTGGCGATGGACACCTACCATAATTTGGAAGCACCCAGTGATACGTCCTCGAACCTCCTTTGGAGAGCATTCTGATACAAAAGCAGGCGCCACCGCAGAGATACCTCCAATTCCAAAACCAGCGATGACACGACCGCCATAAATGAGTCCTAAACCGTGCGGGGGGCCTTGGGCGACAGTTTGGAGGATCTTGTAGACCGTCAGCAATGGATACTTGTAGGTAATCGAAGGCAACACACCGCTCCAACTGAGAATATCACGGTGAACAGTTCCATTGTCCACTTTCGGCCGATCCTGGCTGTTTGCAGGCCAAGTCAGCCTCTGCAACACAAGACGACATGTCACTCACAAGAAATCGGTGCGCTGATAAGTGCTCCAAAGAACGCTCCCGCTTGGAGAACAGATACCACGTTCGACGAGACAGCATCAATTTTCTTCTGATCTCCAGCAATACCGAAACGGGACCGGAAGAAATCGTTCTTCACGACACCACCTCTGAGCGGGAGCACGGTACGTTAGCCGACTGACTGGTTATTTAGAGAAGGAGAACTAACCCGACACCGCTGCAAGAAGAACATGATCAGCGCTTAACGTCTAATCCGGACATGGCAATCCAACGTACGTGTCATAACCAAACAATACAATGCCCCAATACACTACAAAGGCCAGCCCTAACAAAGCGCGTAAGCGGAAAGACAACGTGTAAGCCACAGGATCGAACTTACAATAGACCCGGATGTTCTTGAACAGCGAGGAGGCCATATTTCAATGCTTGTCCCGGGAAGCCTCGAGAAAGAGACGGGAGGTTCTCTGGACGAGGGAAGGGCCAACGGCAAGAGGGTGGGGTGGACTTGATATGTACACAAGTTTAAGTATAGAGCCCAGTGGGCCCCCTGAAGAGAATTCCCATGGGTGAGTGTTAAGGACCTTGCTGTGACCCCTTCTCATCGGAAGCGGATTTCATGCGGGGTTTTCAGAAGCATGAACAAGAGAGATGGAGCAATCAATGATGGCGCCGATTCCGGCACGGCCCGCCCTGCCCGGCCCTCCAATTCCCGTCAAGACTTTCGCCCCGCTCAGGGCCACCCGGACACAAAATCACAACGGTAACAATAACCACCTAAGGTAATTCCAAGTCATGCGAGCTCTCGTGGCCTATTCGAATACATATTCCTGCCTCAAAACTCACAAAAATAATCGGCATTGGACGATAGCGGAGCTTGTAAGAATGGACAGATGATGACTAAAAATACTCAGACCATTTCATATGACGGAGCTCGGCGGCCTCGTTTAGCACCTTGGCTCATGAAGCATGCGACGCGCGAGTTTGATATTTAGGACCAGCTTGGGACATTACATTCCATCACAGGGCAGCCGTGCCCCGAGAGCCGTCATAACCCAATAGAGGGGTTCCTTCCTTTCACCAAGGGATCTGGAGCTATTGGCATTTTCAGAAGCTACAACCTTGACTTTGATGACCAGTTCCCTCTTTTCTCTGATCTGGTGCCGACGATATGACCTGATATGACTCTTGCGCCCAGCAAGCCCCAGGAAAAAACATACGCAGGAAGACTTGCGACAA
This sequence comes from Podaxis sp. C-F-92630, assembly GCA_018524945.1. Classification (NCBI taxonomy): domain Eukaryota; kingdom Fungi; phylum Basidiomycota; class Agaricomycetes; order Agaricales; family Agaricaceae; genus Podaxis; species Podaxis sp. C-F-92630. The sequence continues at coordinate 30,667 of JAEUWS010000014.1, forward strand.
ATGTAGCCGTTTGATACTCTTGCAGTGGGAAGAGTCTCAGGTCGACCGTTACGATCTTGCCGGGCGGAAGGAGATTGCAAAACCGTGTACCCGTGATTAACTGGGACCTGCCACAGTAAAGTCTGATCTCCAGATGCAAATTATCACCACCCCATCTGGCGCTCATGGGTGCGCATTGTGATTAATGGAGTAACCAAACCTTACTCCACAGTCGCTCTGAATGCATGCTAGGGTCGGGCCCCATATCCCCACATTGTAGGAGAATTCTCGGGCATAGAAATTCAGGGGAACAACATATTTCATACAACCTCATAAGTACAACTAACCAACTGCAACCCTTAGCAACAACAAAATATTTGATTGTGAGTCGAAGCACGTGCAAAAGACTTCCAACGCGTTAATGGTTAAACCCGGAAGCTCGAGGTCATTCGTACTGGGGACACATTCTTGCGTGCATATGTATAAAACATAATACCAGGTAGCACTGTACCAGACTGTACCTGGTACCCCGACATTTTTGGGAAGGACCGAAGTTGGATCCTGAGATTTGTGGGGTACTTTTTCTGCGGCAATCTGACCCGGGGAATTCCCGAAGGGGAGATGGCAATTAAACGGTCTCGCCTACGACTGCATGCATAAAATCGCATCTTTTCGATGACCGCTCTTTGCAACATTCTTCTCGCTGTTAAGAACGTGAACCTGTCCAGAGAAACCCCGAGTTCTATGCGCCGTGTCCTCTAACTCTGGAAATGCGTCCTAAGCGTCGCTATTAGACATTTGCATCATTCAAGACGAGGGCCGGACGCGTCTGTCCGCACAGGCCCGCAACGGCCCGGTGGCCATACTCCCAAATGTTTCGAATGGCAGCCCCGAAACAGGTCGAGGAACACTTGCGATCGAGCCCCTTCAAGCTCAGGTACAAAGCCAAGACAATCTGGTCCTAAACCGAATCGCGTCAAGGGAGCCTTCTTTAGAGACTGCTTATGACACAATCACTAGATTGGGTCTCCCGCATTACAACCTCCACGACGAGAGGTTGTAACGTGGTTATTCAGTTTTGATCATACACCCGTCCAAAGTAGCAAACGACAAGCGTACGAAGGCACGAGAGAAGGCATCGAGGCCATCACAAATCAAAGATTGAGTGGAAAAAGAAATCCGAAAGCAGTTCCAGATTCAAGCTTAAGGTTCTGAAAGAACCTGATACGTAGTGTTGTCCAACTCTCCTAACCCATGGCGACAAATATGTGCAAACAGATTCAAGCAACTGCTGCATTTTTGCCTTCCCCGACAAGATTGCACCTGAGATCCAATATACTTACAATATCTCGATAGGCTGCGGAGGTCCATGTTATGTCTACTTCTTTCGCTGTATTAACACAGGATCCGCGTAGCATTCTCAAAGAAACTTTTTACAATGCGGATGAAACCATTGGCGGACAACGCTGGGAGCGACCATCCAACCTCTCACGCGGAGCCTTCTGGCTAAGCCTTCTACTTCCCAAACTACTCCTCCTACTCGCCTTGCACAATGGGTTCGTTACAGTCTTGAGGATGGGCACTATCCTTATGTACGGGATACAAATAAATTCAAGCATATAATGGAGTATGAACGAAGAGGTGGAATTCCCGACATTCATCGAGATTATCTGTGAATATGGACACCTGTTATCTTGAGCGTTTTGCTTGGTACGTACCGGAATCCTTTTGTTGTCTTCGCCTGAGAAATTCTCACATATTGGATCACATTCAGCACCAAAGCTTGTATTTAACGACCACATAATGGGATTCCCCTTCGTTGTTCCTGTCATTTGCGAGGCATAGTGCCGCGTCGTTGTCGAATTAGTGTCGCATAAGACGAGATGGTGATATCTCGTGAATTGGTAGCGAGCGAACTCATCCATACGTGAGTTTTCTTGTTTATACTCCCCGCCACAATTTCCCGAGCCGGTCGTTCTACACTAGGTCTGGTCCTCTGGTACGCAAACCTCGACGGTGCACACGAAAGGTGATTCATATTTCCTAGATCATCGGATATTTGCTGGCTTGGGGACTTTACGGAGTTCTTGCTGTTCAAGTTTGTGGGTTCAGCCATCGCGTCGGGTTGTATTTCTCGCTGACCTGATTATTTAGACATCTACTTTCTTGCTTTCCCAAACGACAAAGGTATCAACAAGGTCCTCGTGACGATCGTGTTCCTGCTTGAGACACTCCAAGCAGTCCTAATCGCGCGGGACATGTTTGAAACCTTTGCTCAGGGATTCGGCGATCCAAGCGCCATCACCGGTCTTCATTTCAGTGGACTATCCGCTCCAATTATTGGTGGAACAGGTGTGGTATTTGAACATGACGATGCACGCCTAGAAATTCAAATCCACTTAAAATCCGATAGTGGGCTTCATCGTGCAGCTATTCTATGCCTTTCGTATCAGAGTCCTCTCGAGCTCGCGGATTGTTCCCAGTTTGATTTGTTGTGTCAGTCCGCGCTGATCTCACTACACTCACTACACCTGACTGACTGACACTCTGCCCACTTGAACAGATGACTGTCGTACAGTGCGTTGGCGCATATATTGCTGGAGTCAGGGGTTTCATAGGCCGGGATGTTCGGAACCTCAACACTCTGACAGATCGCATTGGCCATGGCGTGAGTCGGCAACCTGATCCTTTCATCTATTAATTGTTCACTGATTCTGTTCCGGGCCCCCAGCTTTTTGATGCCACAAGTGCGGCTTGCGACGTCGTCATCGCTGTTGCCATGTCTTACTACGTAAGTTCACAACCCTTCCCTACAAACAAGCTTATTGAAAAAATCTTTATAAGCTTCCCAAACTTGATTCTGGAATTCGGCCATCGACACACGTGTTCGTGAGGAAGCTCGTTCGTCTTGTAATAGGAACAGGAACCCTGACGGGTGAGGCTTCTACGCGAATGTTCCTTATATCACCCAGTCATGAACTTGTACCTGCAGCAACTGTCGCAGTCGTGGATCAAGTCCTATACCAGACATTCCCGAGCAAGGGATACTTCCTCGCACCAGCCTTCGTCATTGCAAAGCTCTACTCCAACTCGATGATGGTCATCTTCAACTCGCGGTTCGAAATGGGAACACTTCGCGATAATATTGCTCCGCAGTCGGGCTCTAGCGTCAGTCGTAGGCAGGTTCCTTATCCTGCATTCACATGGCACAAGGAAACGGAGGTGTTCTGCGACGTTGATCTAGCTGCTTATCCGAACAATGGGGATATAGCCAAGGCTTGAAGAGCCAACCTTTTTCTACTTGGACAATTGGGATTTTGCATCATGTTACATTAGCAGCGAATCAAGTGGACATACGTCAGCGTCAGATCCATAGCCCACCAGAGTATGACGTACCACGAATATGAGACTCCCTGACTCAAGGGCTAAACGTTAGTTTCTTGGTGCCACCGCATGTGTAATAAATCTGTGTCATTGGTCTAATGGTTGACTCCCAATCAAGCGCCGATAGACGGCCGTTTACGGACTTGGTTTTCTTCCAGAGGTGTACTTGCAATGTGTGAAGTTCCGGTAAACATATAGTTCCAAACCGGTGTTCCCTGGGCCCCAGCGAAGTTGGTGTACAGATGGAATCGATGTAGAAAGGCCTGCACAGGAAGTTCCACTCTTCAAAACAACACTGAGAACAATGAATCGCTGAGAGTAGGATGAAGCCACGGATGTCAACCACTCCCAGGTTCCATAGTGATTCAAATCAGGGAAGGCTCGAAGAGAGGCCACTGCTTGTCATTGTAAGATGATGTGGCTTTAATCAAATCCTATAATGAGAAAACAAGCTCTTCATCTTGAAATATTGAAAATTGAGCCCACCGGGTGGAAGGCTCCTAAGACGCGGAGTCAGCAGGCGGGACACGAACCAAGAGTGGATCCATTCCGAAAGATTTCCGGGGTGGACCGAAAAGAAAAAAGAAAACTTGGGAAGCGAAGGGATCTGAATAAGTAAGGGTCTGATTTGGCGGAGATAGCGGTCTGAAACTCCGGGGTGGACCAAAAACGAAAACGAAAGTTCAATTCCGAGCGAGTAAGGCCTGATAGGGCCCATTTGTCTGTTACCGCTTGGGATAGCAGCCTGATACTCGTGGGCCACGGAACCTGACCGACCTCGATATGATGTGTCGGCGACCTGGTCAGAGTCAACCTGTGCGCATCACGTCTCACCCCCGGGTCTCCCGTGGTGCTCTTGGCTATACGGATCCTTTGAGTCTGAGGTCGAAGTAGAATACATCTAATATTCCACTGTCGAATACACCAGTTCTCGGAGGTAACATTTCACTGAGCTTTAAGTCTGAAGAATTGAGCTTGGCCTTGGTTGTAGTATTCGGTCTCTGCACATTGAATTGTTTGGAGGCACTATCCAATGACGATGGTCTTCCACCTATTGCATGAAGTTGCACCAGAGGAACGTAGTAATACAGTAGTCTGTGAGCAACTGTGGATATAGAGCAGGTCACCCATTTCTTCCAAGTTTTCGGTACTTTCCGCTTTCAGTATCTTCGAGGAACTGCATCGTGCAAGGTACCATGAGTATGCCGTTTTTGATGCATTTTATGTAGCCATTCTGACCTATATTGTTCACTGTAGATCATGTCGGAGTTGTCGCTATTGATGGCGATCCCCTGCCCTTCCCGCCAGGAGGCTTTAGATACAAAGTATCTCCTCAGCTGAACGTTGATACTGTCATCCAGAACACTTTGTAGCTGATTCATCACTTGTTTCGAGTCCACCTCCCAATGACATACAGGTTCTGAGTGGGCCAATTATATCGTTGAAGTATCCAATTGACGCGATAACGTGATGCTCACGTCTGACCCATACCCTACTCAGTGGGCGGAGTGATATTGACACTCTCGATTTTTATTACAACCGCTTTGTTAACATACTTCCTTTTCTTATAGTAAGTTAATTCTCTAATATGCATCGGTTATGTGTTTATTTTGCATTTCCCAATGAGTCCCTCTGGACAAGAGATCGTGGAAAAGCAGCAGAACCGACTGAGCGTCGGGGACGACGGCGGCCACTAGCAGCCACCACACCCCAGTCAGCCGTGGTATCTCTCCGCACCTTATTCAGATCTGCACGGATTCCACTCGGATCCAAACTTATTTTTCGTCTCTGGTATATACCACTTATATACCCCCGAAACTCGGACCATTCGTGGCCCTCACTGACCTCGGCCAATCCTCTAATATGTCGGCGATTTATGAAGTTGGAGTCGGTCGTTGGCGCAGCCCTCAGGGTCCGCTGATGTGCTCCTTGCATGGTGGTCATCGAGTCTAAGCCAATACTCCAGGTGTATATTGTCATACATCTGTAGGTTTGATGCAGTAGGCCCTAAACTTGAGCAGTTAACTCGGTCTCTATTGTGAGCATTCAGTCTCCTCACGGTGAGAGGTTTGATGTATATCCAAAGTCGGCCTTCGGTGTAAATGTACGAGATTGCCCTGCGCGGCTCAAGTAGCAGTCAAGGAAAAGTTCCTCCAGGCTCGCGTAGAGTCGCAAGCCACTTATTGCTTCAGTACCTTTTCTGTTACTCCCCCTCATCATACTTCTTAGAAGAACGTCGTCATGCAAAGCGCAGGTGTTATAGGTATGTCACCTTTCAGGGTATTCTACGCGACCATATGGCCGAAATACCTCCCCACTCAGTAGTACAACTATCTACTCATATAATGAATTCAGATAGTCCCCAAATGTTGTTCGGATTGTGCGACTGGAGGATACAGAGTATTCAGGGTATTCAGCTCCTTCAAGGTATTCTGCGAAAGGCGTGGGAAAGCGGCACCTGCGCCTCAGTACCAACTGAAACGGCCAACACCGTGTTATCAACCGCCATATCCTCTGTATCTTATTCGGATTTTCTCAAGGGCTCCAAGAGAAATTTCAAAGGATCGCACTCGATTCGGAAGAACTCTGCGGCAGGTGTGGAATAATCCAAAGCTGTCTATTGTTCAATGGGATTACTATCTCCATGGACACACAGGTGGAAGTTTTGGGGTTGGGTCAAGTAGCTGACAGGCTAATAAAAGGAGTGGTAGCACAGGATTATCTCGGGACAGGGGGTTACACATCAATCCCATTTGACAGAGAATCTCTTCATACTGTCTTCACAAATGCATAGAACACAAGAATAGAAAGAAACGTAAGAAACACGTTAGCATGTTATGTATACTCAGGGGGAGGCTCGGTTATATTTCTCATAGACTCCATCTCCCTCCTTAGTTGATCCACCTCCGCTCTCAGATTTTCCATCCCGGGAGCAGATGGGAGGTTCGGATCCGCCAGAGCTGAGGGGCTTGATCTAGGGTTATGTCCATGCGCGGGGTCTTGATTCCGCAGACTCAATGCTTCCCGCTGTTTGTTCGACATTGCCACAGGTGGAGTAACACCAGTCTGAAGCAACATCGGCGTTGGATGTGCAACAGATCCCTGCAGCCATTTTGACACCCGTTCCCCATCCGGCTTCCATGGCCGTGGTCTATATTGGTCCCCGATGGATTCAACAGTTTTCTGTTGGCGTGTGCGCCAGAAGAATAGAGCGGCTCCGATGAGGAGGAAGGCCAGACCGCCGATTACGCCACCTACGATGGTGCCGACGTTAGATTTGCTGGAGTCCCTGGAGGAAGGGCCAATTGCTTCGGCTTTGATATCAACATTTGGGAGACTGGTGGTAGAGTTAATATGGGATTAGCGCGCCGAGTAGTTGCAAAACGGACCTTAGCGCCAGCATTCCAAAAGCAGCTCCTTGGATAGCACTTGAGTTTTGTATAAGCAACGGTAACTTAAAGCATGACTCAAATGGCACACCTCCCACTTTCATAACCCGAAAAAGGCTCGCCGGTCGAAGCCTTATACCTCACTGGCAGAGGGAACTTGCTCTTTGGCATGTACGCTTGCTTATACACGGGTTCAATAAGCCGGTCTCGGACGATAGAGAATCCGTCGGGAATTGTTGCGGCGGTAAGGAGGGACCAATCTGTTGGTGGATTCGCTAGACCGTGCAGAACTTCGCAGATTGGACTTACGAGGGTAGGCAGTATCTGATTGTCCACCAAGAGCGAAGCCAAACTCAGGAGCTGCAATGTACGAATCAACAAAACATAGTGAAGAGATTGGTCTGCAGTGCACCCACTATTTTGTTGCAAATAGAACTGGGCCTGGCGCTTCAGGATCTTTGCGGATTGTGAACAATTGATTGAGCCCGCAACGGGTTGTGCACGTACATCGTCTTCAATCAAGCCTGTCTGCAACCAAACGGCGGGGAAGAGATTGTACATTAGACTCCAAGAAGTTGATAGACCATAAACGGCCTCGATGTGGTTATCGGTTACAGCTAAACGCTTCCAGTCCCTCATGAGTTGAGTAGCCTGGACCTGCAGACACTTCTCAAGTTTGGTTTCCATGCTCAATGCTATGGAACTAACCATATATGTATTATTGGAAGCTCTGACAGCCTCGCTGATCTTCGCCATGGAGAAGATACCGAGAATACCCTTCACTGCTAAGTTTGACGTATTTGGTGAGCTTCTGTCGTCGGCAGTGCTGAACCCTTGAGGATGCAACGAATTTGTGATGAGGAAGTCTGCCCAATGCTGCAAAGTTGTATACTGGCGGTGCCCATAAGACAAGGATGGTGTGTCCGAGATTAGGTACTCACGTAGCGAGAGATGAGGGAGCCGTCGCCTGACTTGACCGCATGAGCATAGGCCATGATGAGCATGTTTCCGCAGTCTGTCAGAGATAATTCAGAACGGAGAGTTGTTACCCTTATAATACATACTCTCAACACCGAGGAAGCGGGTATCACTGATGTTACCGAAAACAGCAGGATAGGTACCTGTGAGAACATCAGATGATATGCGCATGGTCGAGGCTGCGACGCACCGAGATCAGGAGCGGCATATGGGCTCACATAAAGGGCGCTCGATTGGAACTCGAGTAAGGGTTCTAGTAGAGAGCGGGCCAATGATGAGTTGAAGTACAGAAGTGCTGGGAAGGCACCGTAGATGACTTCCACCGGGTTTGCGCGCCTTTTATTATTTAACGACTCCGGATCATGATGATACTGGCTGTGAACACTCACGAAGATACGCCAATATCCTTCATGAAGGCTTTTACGTCTGAAGTATTGAACTGCCCAGTTGGTGCAGAAGGAACCGTGATATCCATGGACGCAAAGACCTGTCTTGTCACGAGGGACAATATGCCAGCATATTCTACAGAGACAGCGGATGCGTCGGTTAGGATCTTGTTGTCCAAAGCTAAGTTCCTCTTCCATGCATCAGGGAAGCCAGTGAGGAAGGCAGAAATCTCGAAAAGCAAATAACAATAGATTGTCGGCTCTTGTTGATAACCATAATGAGACGAGTGCTTACCACTTGCTCTATGGAGGGATAAGCCGACCAATAATAACCACTCCGGTTCTGGATCAGCGTGTCTGTTACGTAGGTAACCACGGGATCGCGGACGATACCAAGAGCAAAGACAACAGGATCTGGTTGACTGTCAGGTGATATGATGCCTAAATCAATCGAAAAAGCGAAAACAATCGAATCACTAGCTATCATCAGCTGGGGGACTGTCTAAGGAATTATTTGAGCTCACTCGGATACCGCTCGAAATTGAGTGTCGCTCGAGCCAAGTAAAGTGCCGTTGTCTGCAAATCTACGACGACAATTGACGTCCGAGCCGGTTTGCCACGTGAGGCCAGGCCGCTGCCAGAAACCATGAACAGTCTCGAAAGGGTGAGGAATTCAAGGGATTGCACCTTCGCGGTGGCGTAATACTCGACGGAATCATCTGCCATGTCACCGTTTTCCTGCATAGGCAACGGGCTTAGCCGGGTAACATGATGATAAACCATAGTATCTTTCTCTGTGGTATTCCAGGTGGCATTCGCATTACCGTCTCTAGTCACCCATTCTATGTAGCGCAATTCGTGAGCCCACTATCCGTCACCAGATTGCCTGAACCTACGAGCAGAAACGTCAGAATAAACTTGAATTGTATAAGGTTTAGAGTCATTGGCGGCAAAACCATCCATGAACATGTATGAGAATGGGATGGATTGCCGAATATAATCGTCGGGCTGCAATCCTCGTAAGGTGGCGAGTCAAAGGAGAGATGCATGAAAAGCGCCTACTTCGATCGGGGTGAGGAACGTGACGTTGAATTGGATCGGACCAGCTTCAAGCCTGAAGATACTCCTGGTAGGAGTGATCTCCCTTGTCACAGTCGTAGTGAAGAGCTCGCTAGCATTGTCCACCGACTTGGTATCATCACCCATCCACTCAAAGGTTTGGTTATTTACGCGAATCATTCCATTCCATCCCAATGTCTAGAGTTTAACATGATTGATGCACTGACACAGTCAGCGGAGAAGTAGAAGAAGCTTACCCGGTCTGCCGTATAGAGATTGGGCCATTCACGTTCGGGAGAGGAATTGTCATCATTGCTGGCTACCCACCCATGCAGGTAGGGAGTCTTAACTGCCAGAGGGGTATAACCGAGTTGGAAGGGAGATTGGGCGAAGGCCAGCAGCCCATAAACTAGCAGAATTTGAAGGAAAAGTGCAAAGAGCATGGTGGGCCACCTCAACAATCTGTTGCTGAAGATCTGTCTATCGAGAACCGTAATATGAGGGATTTTTTCTATCACGGTTTAAGGAGTGGTCTCCCATAGCATTAGTGCCAGGTTGACGGGATTCACCAGTACATTAGAATGCTGTTGAACTGGATTTGATGAAGAGTCCTCCCGAGCTCCTAACCGATGCATAGAGCAACCGTAGAATGAAGTACATGGTTGAAAGAGTAACCTTGAAATAGGAAATAATGATAGTGCCCAAGGAAACCAAAAGGAGGCATCAGCTGATGCTTGTTGAGTGCCCTGCCTTGGCAAAGTGAGCTACTTGGTCAGTCAGACTTCATCAAATGCCCTAGTTCAACTGGGTTAAAGGCAGCGAGTCAATCAGGTTTCAAGGTGTGATTGATTGCCCCAGTTGCGCATATAGGAGACTTGTCGCCAGGCCTGATCCAAGATGCAGGGCAGCCTTTAGTATAGTATAGCCGAGCGACGAGCAACGCTGGCACTGGGCTATGATGCAGGACGCCCAAACACTGCCACTTTGGCCATCTCGGTGGGGAAGATGTTCTAAAAATAAATTTGATACCATGTTTTGAAAGCGTACACTCAGCGTCACGTAGATAGTGTGTGAACTGCTTTTTATTTCGTACCTATTGAAAGTGGACATTGCGACATAATTAGCTAAAGTATACATTACCTTCATGGGAAGGCACTCACCTCGGCACCACGTAGATAGTGCGTGAACTGTAACTTGAGGTGCGCCACCCGATCAGTAGTCTTTTATAAGTGGGGAGAAATAATACGAACAGTATAGTTTTGAATAAAAGACAAAATGAGAATGAGCGTGAAAAACGCAGTAAAACCACGTACACTCGAAGAGACCATATATCACATACAGAGCCTGGCAGGGAGTGGCCAACTCCATGAAAATCGTGCCGTAGTCCGTCGTGCCCGTGCGTGCTTTGATGCGGTCGCCACACCGAGGCCGTCAACATGGTACCAGAACTCCAGTCTCACAATAGCTCAATAAGGTTTATCCTGGTGTACTGTTTCCAGGGTCTCTCTTTCCGTCCAACGGCGTTTCCGTCTGATACACTGATTTTTGACGACGTACCGCACTGAGACGTCATTGCTACTCCGTTGGTCGCAAATGAATACACTACTATGCCTGCAAAAGGGATCGCACGAGTAATGAAGACGAGCAGTGTCCAATTTCCTGCCATCGTGGTGCGTGATGTTGAAACGCATGGCAGCCATGACTTGCCCCCTGGTTCTCTCTTATTGAGCATAGCGTATCTTAGTCCCTCCAGGTAAGCGGTAGCCGACTGAGGTGACGGGGAAAATCTGAAGAGAATTTTATATCCTACGGAATATCGGGTGTCCAGGAACAGGAGAAAAACGGAATGTCCTGAATAACAAATTGTTCACCATAGTCTACAAGCCACGGTGGAAAGGGAAAGTGCGAGACCAAAAAGGGGTTCGTATTGCTGACCCTTGAACCTATCTTCAGCTGGTGTGTTGATCCAACTTCAACATCTCTAACGTCCTCTCATGAGCGCCTGGTTGACCATTGTCAAGGTACGTGACAACTTTGAGCAGTAGTTTATAATCCGCCCAGTCTCTGAGCTGGAGTTTCCTGATGTCGCAAGCACTACAGATCAGAAAAGCAGGGTCATTAGGGTTGATGAGAAGGCCACGAGTTAAGATGAGGTCGGGGTGTGCTCTGAGAAGGTATGCAACATAGCTGACAGCCTGGTTTATACGCTATTCATTTGTTCCAGTGGATTTATACTTAGTCGCAATTTCAAGTGAGCTCCAACGGAGTGGTGGTTGTGGCTGGGAGCTGGTGAGGGAAACGGAATAAGCGACAATGTCCGGTTTGCACTGTGTAGCAATGAGATGGTTAATCAGAGGGTGGTTACCGTGTGCTATGAATGCAATCTCTGTATATGACGCATTAGGTCTGGGCTACCCGAAAGGTTTTAAACATACTCCGTTCAGGTAGAGTATTCAGGACATCCTCGACTATCGCAATGAAGTCACTTGCAGACTCGAAAACTGGTGGACTTTTAGGCTCCTTCTGTGCACCCTTCGACTTCTTCTGCAGACTCTTCGCCTTTTCGTTGTTTGGCGGAGTTGCTGCGACCCTTTTGGTGCCGAGGAACTCACAGAAGCTATCGATGTCAATGTCGCAGATGGAAGGCATGTTTGCGACAAGGCTTCACGATCGTGCCAGGGATGGTTCGCCCCGAAGTTGATGGCTGGAGTACTGGCGAGGTTTAGCTCTTGTCTTCTGTAGTCGACACGGGGAATGGAGGCAAGGAGCAAGTTTTGATGTTGATATACGTTTAGGTTGCTTTACTTATTGTGGGTGCGGTGATGCTGCCATGATGTTCGTTTCCCTGAATCGCCGCAGTAAATATGACGGCCACCGTTCGTTTGTGGTCTAGCCTATTTCTGCAAAAAACCGCTCAGATCAAATCACGACAATGACAACGACAAAAAGGTATGGCAGAGTTGGCAGGGAACCAAACTCATGAACGCATATGTACAATCACCTGGGTTTGCTGCGTGAAAATGCAGTTCAAGAGCACTCGTTGATTTGGTATCAGCGCAGGAAAAACGTCGACGTTAGCAAAGAGGTGCATTCAAATAACTGAACAGAATAATACAGTATCCAAGACAGGCTATATGCTTACAACATAATACAAGACTCGCTCGAACCAACCATATTTCCAAATTTCTCCATCAGAACTCGTGTTCGCATCTGTAAGTCATCCAATTCCCGTTTCATCTCCTTGGTCCTTTCTCTTTCCTCCATTCTCACCCTCGTCAAAGTTGGGATTAGCGAGTTGGCGGCGCGCCACAAGTCGTACCTATGAGCGACAATATTTCCCGCCTCTTCATCCACTTGGAACGACTCATCCCAAACGATTCCGCTATCAACTTTGCATTCAAGCGGCAAGATTTGGCTGAGGAATATCGCGACGGGTATTGGGTCTGTAATCGGAGAAAGGCCCATGGACAACCTCCGAAGGCTCTTGAAAGGTGGGAGGGGAGAAGTTGGGGAAAAGGGGGGTATGAGATTGTGGGAAGCGTCGATGAATATGCCAAGATGGGTGAGGTGGGGACAATGTCGCGCAAATGGCATCAGCGCCTCAATCGTCATACTGGACGAATGAAGATCCAGCGGTTCGTTATTAAGATTAAGCGTTTCCAGGGATGGCCAACGAAGGGCGAGGACTTCTAAGTCCTCCCGTTGGAGATCTAAAGAATATTTGTGGATAATCTCCAATGATGTTAGGTTGGCACAGGCAAAGAGGGGTTTTAGGGTTTCCATATTAACCCGTTGAGGCACGTCCGTAGATGTCGTATCACTGTCGTTGGGCAATCGACGAGGAGAAACGAGCGCTAGTAGTTTCAACATTTGACAGTTCTCAGAAATGGCGGTAAGGAGCTGTTGAACTGTAGTCGGGGTCTCGATATTGGGTGAGTCGACGTAGAGCATCGTGAGATTGGAGGGAGAGAATGGAATGGTAAGAAAGCGTTCGACATCCTTGTAGATGGCGGTCAGTGAAAGGTCCCATAACGAAGGGAATGCGCCTTCCGCAAGTTCAGGGCGAAACACGGCAATGTCCATTGGATTTCCAAGGCCTTGTTCATCGAAATATTGAAACTCGATACACCCGAGTTTTGGGAGCTGAGAGAGACATTCGGCAATGCGGGTTGTAAGGAAAAAGCGGGGCATGGTGAGTTTCTGTAGCTTGGGGAAGGAAGACAAGAGCCTGATAGCCTCGTCTTCTAACGAATTCATTGGTATGGTGGTACGGATATCGAGGTGGGTAAGACCTGGCATTCGAGCAACGACGTCGTCGAAGAAGGGCCGTGGGGACGTTGATTCGATGATGTCAGGAAGATGGATGACGAAACGTTTCACGTTCGAGTGCATGAACATGACGCATAAGGGAATAGAGGCTTTCCAGCTAAGGGTATGCGTGTTTGGCAGGATAGTCAGAGTGGTTCTTGTCCTGGCGATGTCGTCGAATACTGTATGGTTTAGGACATACTCCGATCCATTTTCGTCGTAAATAAGTTCTCGAACGCGCTTGGAATATCGCTGAAATGCCTTCCAGTCACTGGATTCCGGAAGGCGAGAGAATTCCTAGCAAGGCTATTAATTATACTTGAACGGACTGGTGTGTCCAGACACGCACGTATTTTCCTGAGCTGGCCTTTCTCAGGGGTGCCAACAGATTAAAGAGTCGATGCAGATCGTCGACCTGTCTCCAAAGGGTATCGAGAGCGATTTCGGACCATGCCCGAGAGACCAACGCATTGTTGAGGTTGCAGTGGTTGTCCATCATTCTGAATATGGTGTCAAGAAGTTCTGGGATGGCTAGAACACGATGCATGGTTGCTGGAAGACAATTCATGATGTACGGTTCTGTACGAACTAGAGTCTCAACAAATCGAAGGATCAACAGGGTCATGGTCACGTGGCGTATGTTTGGCACTAACTTAGCTTGGACGGTTTGTCGAACCCGAAGAGATGAACTTACTTTCGCTGCCGACAGAAATTCTTACCACAATATTTTTGCACCTGGGAGTTGCAGATTCATATGCACTCCAATCAGTCAACCGCCTTTTTCGCGCTCTATACCAATCTTCCCTCGCACTTCAATATGCACTCGAGTGCCAAATTGCCTCAGTCGACGACAATCCGCGTTGTCAGCTCTCCATTACATTGCGTCTTCAGATGCTCAGAGATCGGGAATCTGCTTGGAGATCGCTTGAATCCACATCTCGTAAAACGGTTCCAATTCCATACGAGTCATCGACGCACTACGACATGACACGAAGCCACTTTTGCCTCGGAAAATCACTCCCCAAAAGATCGCCACTATCCCTAACACCCTTCGCCGACGGTGTACAATTCTACTCCATACAAATGCCTGGCGAAGGTTCCTGGTCCGTGGTGCACACGGATAGATTGGTTGATTTTGGCTGTTGTATCGACGAGCATGATCTCATTGCCTGTGTTTCACGGTGAGCATAATAATACAAGACTACTTCGACGCGAGCATTGATATGATGCATTAGCGTTCCCAAAGAGGGATCCCTCTTAGAGTTGCAGGTTCATTTATTCCAACATTCGACAGGAAGCCGACACCCCTTGACCACGAAACCTGTAATCCCACTTTGCCGTGAAAACGTACCTCAAGTGGAGGAGCATATTATTGTGGCTATTGAAATAGTCGGTGAAGTCCTTGTGGTTTGCGTTGAGGCGGCATCAGCCTTTAAATGGATGTATGTTCTACACTGGAAAACCGGTGAACACATATGTGTAAGTGCCCAATTGCGCCGACAACCGCACTCCAACCCTGATATTTATATCCCTGATGTTCAAAGGATCCCATCCCCATATCGAACCCAGACCTCGCCGTCCTCCACCAAGATCTCATCATCAACTCAAATATTGAAGGACAATGCTTGGATATCTATTACATTCCCCAAGTCTTTCGAGGCGAGGGTTGCCGCCGAATCCAACGCTTGCGCCTGCCTAAAATGCTTGAAGGTGTACTAATACATACCTTTCGCTGCCGTGCAGCGCCCAATCCAACCGGAGATGGTCTGTTCCCCAAATACGTTCCGGCATCCGTCCCTTTCGTGGATAGACCGGAAAATGCCATAATCTTGTTCAGATTGGATGCCGAACTTGATCTTGATTGGCACGACTTTGCAATGCTCGTCCACCGGTATTCCATTTTGGACACCCTACCTCCTTCGGATTACTGGCCGACCATGCCATGCCGCACTCTTGAGTGGGAAGACTGGGGACCGTCAGTCACCAGTTGGGTCGAGTGCGACGACGTCCTCTCAACTGATATTACCACCTCAAATGGGCAACGCCATGTCCTACACGGCCTTAGTGCGATATCAGAAGGAGGATCCGCACCTTTAGTCGTCCAGGATTTCAACCCTCATAACATACGGTGCGTCTCGGAAAATGCACGCGGACGTGTTCAACTAGGATCAGTGCTCAAACATCCGCTCTTCCGCGAGCCAATTACCTTCGAATTACCCTGCGCAGAGATCACTTCTGCAGAGAAATACCCATACTCTGGAGTGTCGATATCAGACAATGCGATAATAGGGACAAACGTCAGTGTGATATATTCGTATTTGATTGATGTTCGAGCCCTGACTCCCTTGCTTCAGAATTCCTTCCCTCTTTCAATTGATGCACTACACTTTGTATAATTCCTAGACGACCTCTGGTTCATCTTGGTTGACAATCCAGACCAGATATTCCCCATGCACGTTAGTAGAGAGTAAAATGTTCGCATACTTGAAGCCTATACCTAGGATTGTCCACTTCGCTCCTCTGGTTCCTCGTCATCAGCTTGTCTAATCGCTGCGCGTACACATGGAGTTGACCCATCGCAGGCTGGCTCTGACCGACTGGTGAGTATCAATCAACTGCCACTGCCAACGGAAGTCCCCATAAACATCCTTCTATTCTTTGATACGCAACATATTCTCTCGCACCCTAGGCTATCAACCTGGTCTGTACCAAAATTACTCCTCACCGCACTATACCCTGGAGCCCCAAATTCTTGATATCAAAAATCCGCGTTATAGCCTCCTTATTTACCTCTTTTCCCGGTCCAAAGGCACAAAGAGTCTCCTCGTCCTTGGACAGGTGGTCCCTGAAATGTCTTGTCCTGCTGTAAAATGAATCGCGCATCATTAATCGTTGTGAACAGCAAAAAGAAAGAAATCCCAATTTTCGCCTTGATTTCTCGTCAAGGCGACTCGTGTTCGGCGAACCGGTCCACCCTACTTCTAAACCACAACAAACGAGTACTATTTTTATGCTCTACTGGTGTCGTGGCGAACTAAAATACCATTTCCGCCCCACATGCGAGTTGTATTTCTCTTTGGTCGTCCACATCGACAGCATCTCACGTGTTTTTACCATAATAGGATATACCTTCCGTTCATATCCTTCACACAGGGTAAGCGTGGTTCCGTCGGGAAAAGATCAAGTATGTTTAGACGATGTCAGGACGATGTTCAACTTGACTGCCTTGCCGGTGGCAGAAGCCAGACCCAACCGACATGACATGTTGAATCCGCCGACGCCTTCCCCTTAGCTACTGTCTCGTTCTGATCGCGTTCCGGGGATACATACTCAGGAACCATCTCGTGTTAAACGTCGCAGGCTCCGCCCACACCTTGTGACTGTTGAGAAGTGAGCTATGAATAGCATGATAAGAACGTTCCCTTCTAACATGAAAGGAACTATCGTTCACTCTCTCTCTTTTCGACTCACTTCCAGTGTCCGCGAACGATGAACGACAAGGACATCAAGATTGAGAATGAGAAGGAGGTACTACCCGAAGTCGAATCCACTCCCTCGTCGTCTCCCTATGCTTTTCAGGAACATGTGGTTTTTGAGGAGTATCTCCACTACGCTGCACTCCAGCGCCATGCAGAATCCACCGTCAATGCCTCGGATAATGATGAACAGGCCGAGCGCAAAAACGGGTGGTTCAAGAAACTCTCAGGACACAAGGGCCCCAATGTCGACATTGATCCTCAACAAAGGTACCCAGAGATACCGATGACGGAGGAAGAAGAAGAGCGTGCAGCCGCTTCCCGCTCTATGCGGTTGGCGTCATGGGTCTCGGTGTTCTACCTCATTACGACGGATATCCTCGGACCATTCAACGCACCATTCGCGATATCGCAGGTTGGTTGGGTACCTGGTGAGTCTCATGTATTCTCTGCTTCCGAGATACCGGCACTGATGGCACATGATTAGGAATATTATTATACTTCTTTAGTCTGTCACTCACTCTCTGGAAGTAGCAAGGGGGCAACTGACAATATTTCCATCAATCAACAGTGGCGGTCGTAGCGTTGTACACTGGACTTATCCTCTGGCGTTTGTTCATCCGACTGGATTCGCTCCGATACCCCTTAAGAACGTACTCCGACATAGTGGAACGCATTTATGGTAAACGGGCTCGCCAGGTAACCTCTTTCCTGCAGAATCTTCAACTCATAGTTGTGGTATGTTATACATGAAAGAGTCCTGCTCGTGGTAAGGAGCGCTTCTGATATCACAAGGTAGGTCGGCGTCAACTGTCTCTCGAATGGCCAGGCCTTCTCTCAGATCACCAAGGGAAAGGTGAGTGATGGTTGGCAAGAGCTTCGACCATTCTTTGAGCCTAGAAACGTGGCTAGGTCTGCTTCTCTGTTTGCATTGTCATTTGGACACTGGTGGGCATGGTCGTTGGACAAGTTCGTTCCTTGAAGGTGGGTCAAAATTAGCTCAGAATGTTCCCACCGGATCTTGACCCTTTTCCATTAGGCCTACGGTTGGGTAGCAAATAACGCAGTCTGGTAATATTTGTCAAACGACGGCTTATCCGGCGCAGGGCCCTGACTGATATGTTTCAAGGATCAACATCCTCATCATATGCACCTCCATGGGTTTCGTCGCCCATAGTCCCCCGAACTTTGAGGCTGCCCAGAAATCGCTGGGTGTCCAGCCCGGCCCTGTCATGACGCAGAAGTCAGCAACTCTGCCTCTGTTCCTACAAGTAACAGGCATAATGAATATGGTGAGTGCCCCAAAACTGGCCCTCACTGCTGTATGACCAACCTGTGACATTCTTAGGTGTTCGCGTATGGAGGAGCAATGATTTTCCCCGAAATAGCAAGCATCCACAATAATCAACTCTCAAGCTTGGACTAACATTCATGCTTAGATGGCAGAAATGAAACGACCGATGGACTTTTGGAAAGGCATGGTGAGCCCATTAGCCTAGGTATAGAACGTCAAATCAATTGGTTTCTCTAGACCCTCGCCCAAATCTTTATATTCTGTGTTTATATTTTATATGGGTCATTTATCTACGTAGGTGCCCTCAGACAAGATTGGGACGTCACTGACTAGGGTTCCCACGCAGGCATTTCAAGGTCAATTTACGCTCCCACTAGCGTATCAGGGCGTCAGCAAATTTTCATGGCAGACAGTTGGCAAGTACACTTTCTCTTGCGATTCCATAACATCAAACACTGAGGTCTATCCCTAGGTAATGTTCTCTCACTACTGTCCCTCACAATCGCCACGGGTTTGTATGGCAATATCGGAACGAGTCAGTTGGGAAAATCAGAACTAGATCATGACTGACTCCATCTCCAGAGGTTGTATACCGCAGTATCGTTGAAGACTATTTAAAGGGCCCTAAGCTCATGACGCCAAAAGGTCGCATCATTTGGTCCTGTATGTCACCCAGTGATTTCTTTACTCGTGCTACGTCTCACCAGGCTTTAGTCCTAGTTTGTCTCTACTGGGGCATTGGTTAATATTTCAGAAATTCTCCTATATCAACAGCAGATGTGGCTGATCCGTTTCATAGCTTTCGTCATCGGATCCGCGATTCCACAAGTCCAATCCATCGTTGGCCTCATCGCATCCATCGCTATCATGCAGTTTACGTATACATTCCCACCTCTCCTTCGTTTTGGCTATGATGTCATCACCGATGCAATGGTTGCTGATGCACCTTTCGTTCCCGGAAAGGGGGCTTTGGGCAGAGCGGACAGCTGGCACCAATGGTCCAGGTGGAAGCGGGTGCGCGTGCCTTGTTTCTTTACGAAATGATGACTTAGTTTCGGTTTCAAGGGTTTATTTGGCGGTCGATGGTATTATAAGTTATTCAATTTGCTCGTTGCCCTAGGTGGGCTCGCCATGGCGTGTTTGGGTGCGTATTTAATCTTAAAAGCGAATTGTCTGCGCATGTTCATTGTTTCGGAAAGGGATGTGGGGCTCGGGCAAGACAATCAAATCGGCATTCGAGTTGTCGGGGTCGGCAACTTCTTTTGGCTGCGTATCACCAGTATAAGGTGCCAAAACAGGTACATCATAAACGCCCCAAAGTAAAGATTCATGGGGGTGCATTAGCAGGAGTGGAACACAAGTGAGGTAAATTGGCGTATTTCTCTTGTAATGGTACATCGGAAATACATGTGTGACATTGGCACTATATTTTGATCTATCCAAAATGGAAAACATGCACTGCGGTTATACGTCCTATGATATTTGTCTATCACACATGTGTAGAGTTAGCACAAGCAAGCAAGAGCCAGAGGATTTATACATACGCGTAGCCCAAGAATCCTTTCTTCGTCCAAGAGTACTCCATCGAAGGTGTATTTGTCCAGTGATGAGCACACCGTATACGGCAGGCTTGAATAGACGATATCCTCGAAGCAACGTTGGGAGTCGTCCAACGTATCACCAATTCGAGTAATAGCTTTCGCACGGCGCCGTGACTTAGAGGGCGAACGTTCAAATTCCTCCAGATCAGAACCAGTGGAATCGGATAAAACCTCCAGCTTCTCGTCTTCGCCTAGTTCAGAGGACTTTTCCCCGTACTCCTCCACATTAATTTCCTCTCCAACAGGACGTTCACATCTTGCTTGTTGATCCATGCCTTGACCCATCGACATGCTCTTTGACGCTCCCTGTTTCTCTTTCCTCATCCTCCGCATAGCTTCTTGTCGGATAGTTGCTTCCAGATCCTCCTTTTCCGCCGCCAGGATCCTCGCCACATCCATCTGGTTAAAGTTCAATAGGATGAGGGGCGCCTTGTCGGTTTCGACTCCCACATCTGGTATGATGATGCATCTCTGACCAGCCGTGGTTGTGATCCAGCGTGTCGAGAAGGCATCAGCTGCGAACCATCGGCAAATGGATGGCCCCCAATCACTGTATGACACGGGGCGTGGTTCCTCATCATCGGAAATGAGGTCTGAGAATTTGTCGATGCAATCAACGAGAGAACTGCGATGGACGAAGAAGACAAAACTAGATGAGGGATGGAGATGCTGAAGGATTGCAGGAAGGTGCTGCCGGTTGCCCGAACGAACGTTGACGTTGAAAATGGCTATGGCATGATGCGGATTAGCATGGAAAGGTTTTGCGGTATGGCGGAAGCTAGCAATAGGGTTGGGTTCAGCACGACATGAAATGTGACCAAAGGTTCCGTCTGGGCTAAGCCTAGGAAGGGAGAGTGCGAAGAATGGGCGAAGAGGAGCGGCGTCCGATAGCGTTCGTGGAATTCGCCAATATTCCAGGGTGCCAGCGTTCGTATTCGGAAGCAGGAATATGTCCTCGGTGAGAAATAGAAGACCGGCATAAGAGTGATAAAGGGCGCCAAGTTTCTGAGCCATAGATAAGCAGCGGAAAGAAAAGAGGATAGTTTTTGCGTACCATCTTCAGCTTACCCGTTCTCCACTCGTATACAAAAACCTGGTCGTCAGGTTTATGTGGATGCTCATAATAGGCTAGAATCAGCACTAGATTATCTCCAACTATTTCTATGCCGACTGCCGGTTTTTCCCAACGTGTGTTCATCACAGATATAATAGGCTGCTGAGCCTCTGGATGTGGCTTTCCCGTCGAGACTTGGATCAGATATAACCGGATCTCATGTAAAGTATAATGGTTCGGCTCGTTTCCCTCAGGATCTCGTGGTTGTCTAGTGAAGGTCAATCAACCAAAGATAAAGTTCGAAAGCGAGCATGGAAACTCACGTCGTGATGACAGCAAGGAGATCATGTTCATAGACACAAAACCCCATGTCAATTATCGTTTCTTCCATACGGACCTCCTTCCACTCGGCTTTCTGGTCAGGTTCACTGGGAAGTTGCGCGTAGCGAAGCACTTTGCGTGAAGCGTCTCCAAGAAGATAGATGCCCCCCGTCAGGTCGTAGATACCAGACGTTGGGAATGGAATGTCTATGGTTTTGTCGAAGTGGAGATCAAGCTCCTGCCAAAGGCCTTCTCTGAGGAGGAGTTGATGTAGGCGTTCTGCGATAGAGAGTTCGCAGCGAGGGTTGTCCACAAGGGCTGATATGGTGAGATGGATGTAGTACTGAACCTCAACAGAGTTGGATATGAGATCCCGAAGATAGTGGTTGACTGCCTTGCACGTCAGGACCGAGGTGATAGGCAGGAAAAGGAGGATGTGGGTGATAATTTCTAGTGGGAGGTCAGCTAGCGACATTTTCACCAATGTTGTCGTGGTTGTCGCCGTCGACGACGATAAGGGCGATGAAGCCATGGTCGGCGAGTCAAGTTGAGGTCGAGGGGAAGTGATAGACTCTAGTAAACGAAACGCGTGACCTTGCGTCATAACTGATGTATTTATTTATTTATATGATTTGACGAGCGAACAGAACAAAACAATGGACAGCAAGAACGATATACTATAGCTAACAATTCTAACAAGCCGAAAGCAAAACAACAAAAGAGAGTTATCAAGAAGCTGATGATTGTCCAGATGCTGATGCGTAACTAGAACCAGAAACACTCCTCTCCCCAAGCCCATCGCTGTCTAACAGCCGTCGAATCTCCATGATACAATCCCCCAGCCTCGCATGTACTTCCTTCGCGTTCTCTAACAACGGCTTGATATTCTCTGGCGTCATCGCAAGCCTTGATTCCGGGAACACCTGTTGTGGAGGCATGGAACGTATTGATCCCGACTTCTGGATCTTCCCAGAAGCCCTTGAACTCGACCTCTTCCTCTCCCGCTCCTGCTCCCTCAACTTCACTCCCTCAACACTCTCATCCACATTAGACAACCGCGGAGCTCGTGGTGTCGCTTGATGATGCATTCGTGACTTTGACTTGGAAGGCGACTCTGCCCAGAGCGATAACTGTGACCCGCTGGCTGACCTTCGCGGTGTTGAAGGACGAGGAAGCTGCGAGGATGATGATGGTGCTTGATATTGCAGATACGGCGATTTGCCCTTCTTGATTCTCACAGTCGAACTACCATCCTTCCCGTCGCTTCCGCCACCCAGGTTCACACCTAAAGTTTTCGCAGCCGCGTCCAAATCCGACGCCGAATCAATTCGATCCCAATCCTCTTCCAAGGTACTTTCTGCACTGCTTTGTGGGTTCGACCCAAGCCTTGTAGCAGGTCGCGATGATTCTGTATAGTTCCCATCACTTCCATTCGTCGACAAATCTGTGGCAGACGTCGAAGGGGGCGTGGTCTTTCTCGAGCCTAGGCGGAATATCGACGCAAGAGAGGGACGGCGTGGAGAAGATTTCACATTCAATTGTTGGATCGCATACTGCGATGACGACGGGTCCTGTGGTTCACTGTCCCTCCCCCTTTCCTTTCCCGACTTTGCCACAATTTCGGGCCCAGCGCTGGTTTTCGCTCGTCTCCTTTGTTGCTGCGGATGCGCCGTCGGTTTCGGAAGGTTATGACTCGCACTCGAGCGATCGTAAGATGTGTCCGTACTCAGAGATGCGGTCGAGAGCATAGCATGGTTATGTGTCATAGGTGGAGGGAGGGGTAACTGGTCCTTGTTGGCCGTGACCTCAGAATGATTTCTCTTCAACGCTCGCAACATGTCCCTTAACCCAGTCATACCCACAAGTTTACTCATCCTCCGCTTCTTCTTCGATGACTCTCCACCCTGTTCCTCTGACGGCAGTGTGAGCGTACTACTCATGGGATCGCCCCACCTCCAATTCCTATTCACTCGGAGGCTGTCCGCCGACGGTGTGCTTTCCTCGAGTACTGTCAACGGAACTCCAGATCCATCCGCCGATAATACTGCCTCAGCATTATTCAGCATCTCCCTCAGAAGTACCAGTTGTCGGTGGCTGAGGTCATGTCGACCGGTAGAAGCCCTCCATGCAGGTGGAGAGGCGGGCGGGGGTCCGGCAAAGGGTGCTGGACCCGAGGCGACTATCACACTACTCGACATACCAGGAGTAGGTGTGGGTGGCTTTGACTCGTCTCCGGCCAACGTAATTGCGCGCTCCCGACCCCGCTTTTCTCCTCCTGTGCTCAACCCAACGGGAGCCGATACACTCGAAGACGGTCCACCCGTACCAGACGTCCCATCTGCCAAATCCACGAGCAAGTCGGCACACTCCCATGATATACGATATTTCGAGTTGATAGTATAAAACGCAGCTGCTAACTCTTTGTATCTTGCGCCAGGGCGATTCCCTGGGTTCGTGTTGGATCGAGCACGGGTCTTTGGTTTTGTAAGGTTGAAGAAGCTGGGCGATACGGTACGTGCGGCGGGTTGTTGAGCCAGTTGGGCTTGCGCATCGAGTGTGTGTTGCATCCGGAGTACAAGGTCACGGTAGGTCTCTTGCTGTTGCTTGAGCACTATGGACAATTTGAACACGTTAGAATTCTAGGTGAAATAGTTACGCACGCTCGATGTAAACAGCAAAGTCCCTGACCATCCCCAGATCTCTCTTCAGCCCGAATTGCGCCTGACTAATCCTCGGGGGAATCTTGAGGTCACTGAGCGAATTCCGTCTCTGGACGTCGGGGTTCGTAGCTGCATGCTTAGGGCTGATTGTCGAACGACCGAGAGATGCAGCTTGAGGAGACGCGGGAGACTTCGGGGTCTTAGGAGTAGTAGGAGAACGCAACGATTCAGGAGATTTAGGGATGGAAGAGGGGGGGAACGAAGAAGACGATCCAGATGTAGAGGTGGAGGGCGGCGGCACTGAAGAACTTGAGGAAAGAGGTGAAAGCATAGAATCGATGCCAGTGTTGATTAGGGTGTTAATAGGCTCAGTGGTATTCTCGGTATTGGCGTTGTTGCGTGGAGGTGAAGGTGGTTGGAGTTCGATTGGTGGAAGAAGCGTTGGCATTGAGGAGCTCGGGGTATGAGGGGTCCGTGGTCGAGATGTGTTAATGTTGGAAAGCGATGGGAGTCGTGGCAAGGAAGGCGGCTCTTCTGGGTTCGAGTTTGCTGGCGGTGCCGGCGCTGTCGACATTTCTGAGGATATACTTGCCAGGACCTCCAAGTTCGCTAGCGATGCCCCACTCTTCGTTCGCTTATGTCGCCCAACCAAGCTCAGCCGCCTCATGTTGCCCATAAAACCACGATAGCCGTCTTCCTTCTCCTTCTCTCTTTCCCTCTCTCTTTCCCTCTCTCTTTCCCTCTCTCTTTCCCTCTCTCTTTCCCTCTCTCTTTCCCTCTCTCTTTCCCTCTCCTTTCCATGCTTTTTACTCTGCTCCTGCGCAACATCTCTCACTTTTGGGCGCACACCTCGCGACGTGGACTGCTTCCTATCCCTCGCATCCTCATGGAGGTCATCGGTACTAGCGTCAGGCTTCTTCGCCTTGGGCGTCCCGTACGATGCATGTCTCTGGGTTGCAGCCTGCCGCATCGTCGAAGGTAACCGGTGCCCTTGCATCGACATGGGCCGCTTCGACTTCGGTATATCCAACGACGACTCTCTATTTGATTCTTTCCCCCACATCTTATCCTTCTCCGCCGAGCCTGATGCTGACACTGGTCTATTAGGCCCCAATCCTTTGTTCAACTGCACGAGACCAAGACTCTTGCGCTTGACGAGTTTATTTGGAGTCTTTTGCGCTGGAGATTCATCTTCGTCGTAGTTGGACGAAGAGGCGTAGATGGATCCTCGCATACTCAGATCTGTCATGCTTCCCGATCGGCTACCGGTATACGATGATCGTGGATTGCTGTTCTTTCCGAGAGAGTTGCGGCCTCGAGAATATATAGGACTAGAAGGACGAAAGAACCAGCTAGAGGAAGGAGGAGGGGGAACAGGTTGAGTGGTCTGGATGAGGGAAGAGAGAGAGGGGCGAGAGCGAGGAGTGGGATGGCCGTCGGTGTTGTTGGCATCTGGGAATCCATTAGCATTGTTCAAAAGTAACTGAGAGCTAGGGATGTATCAGACTGCGATGATGAAGCAACGAAGAACTTCTTTTTCGTGTTATGTTACAGGAGGATAATAAGACAGCAAGGAACAAAGTTCCGATGTCAAAACCAGCGAATGAAACGTGACCACCCACCTTTACCTTTCTCGTCCTTTGCTACTTCGGATGGGGTCGTACTCTCTCTCTTTCTTCGCGTAGTCCATCGCTTAACGCTTCCAATCCTGCTCAGTAACGCCCCACCAGCGCTTGTCGACTGCGGTGGCGTCGGAGGTACGCTAGTGCTGATGGAATCAGCCATAGCAGGGGGAGGGGAAGGTGTTCGGCCCTCGTCAACCTCCTCAAGTCGGTGACCAGCCTCGGAGTCGGAAAGAGGATAGTGGTGGGTCATATCCATTAATTCAATCGCCCCCTGGGGCTGAGGCCGGCTCTTTTTACGCAACCGACGGCGCTCCCGATGGATAGGCGGGCTCGGTGGGAGGTATTTGAGCGCATTGTTCGCGGAATTGCGGGAAAGAGAAGGGCGGAGAGGAGCCGTTGATCGAAGAGAGGTCGTGTCAGCTACGGAGGACGTGGGAACAGAAAACACAGAGGCGGTAGGCGACCGAGGAAAGGGTGTGGTGAGATGGGTATTGGTGCTTGTTGATGCAGTTGCAGTGAGAGGAGTGAGGCTAAATGGTACTGAAGGAACGGGTGGGGGTGGGGTATGGGGCTGAGGAGCACGTCGGGAACGTGCGGTGACGGTGCGATCTTCCTCAGCGCTCGCCGCGCCAAAATCAACATCATCTTCATCATCAGAGAGATCGTGATGATGGTGTGCTGAGAGGGGCGGGGTTGTGTTGTGTTCGGGATGGCGAACTGGTGCTCGTCGCGACTTTCCTGGCGTAGACGACGTGGCTTGCTTGGCGGGACTGTCATTCAGGGCGAATTCATCGTCCCAACTTTCGTGCTCCTCCTCGTCATCCTGGCGAGGATGTTTGTGATGGTGTGCCGGTACGCCTGCGCGCAGTTTGCCACCGATGGTATTCTTTGAAGGAGTGTTATTGGTGCGAGGGGACCGCCGAACAGGAGAGTCTGCTTTGTCCAGGAAGTCGTCATCCCAGTTCTCTGTGGTGACTTCTGGGGGAAAAGATGGTTTCTGTGGAGTGGTTGGATCTGTTTCTGCCCAGTCAGCCAGATTGGCAGCGGTGACGTTGAGTTTGTCGGCGAGGACGTGGGGTGTGCATGGGGGATCGTGACTCATGATGGATGTGGTGGAAGTGAGGTTTTCGACATCCCAGTCTTCGGTGGCTGTCGACATACGTATCTTTGCGGGGCCGTCATGAGCATTTCTGTGTCGTTTCGGAGAACCAGACTGTGAATGGAAGTCAAAGTCATCGTCCCAGTTCTCTGACGGAACTGCAGGGCAATCAGCTTGGGCCACGAGGCACAAAGACGCGTCGAAATACCTGAGGTGTTTTGCAGACTGAGAGCAGCAGACATGACCAGTTGTCATTTACGTGAAAAATCGTGAGCTCGTCGTCATACACAGTGAGGAAATGAATGTGGTCGTTGCAAGAGATGGTGTAAACAAGGTCCACCAACATTACAAGGTTAGGGTTTGTATCAATTTGTTTTCCAAAAATATCCGTCAACAACAGGTAAAGTACCAGTCAAGTACCTAGCGGCCTTGCGCCGTTTTTCGCCTTGCAGTCGGCTGTAAGTGTTATGTATTGCTTTAATCTCTCAATTGACACTCGTTAATCCTTGCGCACCTCGGGCCCAACGTAAATGAGTCGACGACCCACACCGTTATATGTGTTATGTTGATCAACACCGCCCTACCAGCGCCACATACAATGTCATTCAAAAGACTACGAGAAACCACGTGAGGCTGAGATGCAAGCCTCATAGGTCGACACTACTGTCGACGAGTGCCCAAGCCTCAGACCTTGAGACCTTGTAGCATGATCCATTAGCCAACCTCTTCGGCCCACCAGACCGAAACGACCGGACCCTGAAGATGGGCCACTGAACGCGTGGCTTGGGTAGAGAGACACGACATCTACGGCTTTCTCTACCGAGACCTGTGAAGCCAGTTGATGGAGGCAACTTGAAACTTGCTTCATATGTCAACGACTGATATGAAATCGTGGGCTGCCATATGTAATTCTGTACGCCTCCAAGCGTCCCTGGAAAGTTATCCAGACACTCGTGACTCCAGAGCCAACCAGGCTTATACGGATCAAAACCGAGGAAGCCAATCACGGGCGGCAATCATGTGACCCAACTGGCTATAAACCCGGAGCCCGTGGGCGGTACAACCTCGTACACCCAAAGCGCCCATGGCCTCGGTATTCCCCCTTGAGATATACGACATCATCATCACCCACGTCCCAGACGACTTTTTCACTCTCAACTCACTATGCTTGACATCCACATCCTTCGTCGCTTATGCTCAACGACGTATCTTCCAGCTATTCCGTACTGATCGGTGGCAACATCCAGCGCAACCCCCTTCTCATCTCAGTCCTACAAAATTCCTTGACAAAATCATCCAAAATCCCCACCTCGCAGCCCACGTGCGCGAATTCGTCACTCCCCTCCTTCCTCTTTCTACCCATTCTGCCGATGAGCAATGGCTACCCTTATTGATCGAGGCGATGCCGTCAATGGTCAATCTCAAATCTTTCTCAGTCTTCACCCACTCCACCTCACCCGACGCTCTTCTACAAACACTCGTCGAATGCCCATTCCGCCTCGAGGAGCTACGCTGGAACTGGGTGATCCGGAACCCAGACCAAAATCAAATGCGCCTCATGTCGATCTTTCTCTCTCAACAATCCAAAATACGTTCACTTTCGCTCAAAATGACACCCATATCTCTTCACCGAGACGCCTTGCCCGAATTGAAGAGCCTGGCAACCACGTGTGAGAACATTATGGCCATTCTCCCATACCGACCCCCTATAGAAACATTGGATTGTGTTTACCTTGACCCCGATGATCCCGATTTTCAACCGATGGATCCCGAGTCGCTACTCGTTGCTCCTTTTAGAAGCGTTAGACGACTCTGTCTGGGTATAGGCACGATGTGGTTTAGAAACATGATGAGTTATTTCCCCTCCCTAGAGGTCCTACAAACAAGTATTGTAATGGTAAGTTCGCGCCTCTGCCATCGTAACACATCCTCTCTAATATCACGGCGACAGGTTCGAGAATACCACATTATCGCATCAAGCTTTCCCAACCTCCGAACTGTTCATATCACGAGAGTGGCCTCCACTAACGAGCAGGGAATGATGTCAAAGTGGTTATTCTCCAGCCTACCCAAGCTAGAGTATGTCATCTGGGGCCAACCGCTCAATAGTCATTCGCCCTCCACGCGACATAGGTACGATTGCTGGACTCGGTCTTCGGTACCCACCACCCTCAATGCCCGGCAAGTGCATGAACGAACAAGTCTATTACTCCTTGATAGACCGGATCCCCTGACTCGCGCCACAGATGTTTGAATAGTGGATTAATAGCGTCCCATTAGGTAGCGAAACCGACGTTTTGAATTTAAATAGACACATGCCCCACTCGTGCCTGCATGTTCCTCGTAACATTCATGTCATTCATGCTCCTATATAGCTTCGTCTGATCGTTTCAGCGTTGGCAGTTGGATAATCTACATCAACAACCGTCCCGTACACCACCCCCACTTGTCTGTTCTGAAGTGTCTGACAACAGTAACCCTAAACCATATTTCGGGAGGCCTGGAACCAGGTACGAACTTCTTTGTAGCAACAATGCAGTGAGCGAAAATGGCAATCGCCTTTGCCGCAATCCGTTGCCCCGGGCTCGCCGAACTTTCAATACGGTGCACGAAGGTCTCAAAATGTGCTTGGGATCCATCAGATCCAGCCACATAGTCTCACACATTTCTCAGCCTGTCAAACCCGCCAACGCCTTCCTGCCTCCAGGAGAGGGAAGGCGCCAAGTTCTCCAGGCGTACATAAACAACAGCGGACACCCGGAAGAGTACCACAAGCCCTCTGTTTCTGAACAAGAGATACACAACGCCCCCAGATAGCGAAAACTGACAAGATGTGCTTGGGATACAATAATGTCGCACGTCTCAGTGAGGGGATTGCAAGAGTTGTGATCATAAAATGATCAGTTCCTGAGGTAAGTGCACCTTATTCTGGTTAATCATTATTCTTTTTCTTTTGGGACCGGAAGGCTCGGTGCTTAATATCGGTACGAATTACATATAATACAATCTTTGAAGCTTACACGCATACGCAACTCGCTGGCGCTCTTAGCTACTTTTACATCCTATTTGAGTCTGAACCACCCATACTGGAGCCTCATGCTGATCTCGTTACGAGGGTCCAGTCTCACATGAGACTCGCCTTAAGGACCCAGAGTAAAGTGTATCGTTGATTAGATCACATTATCAAGAAAGCTTAAAGATCACACATAACCTAAAGTGACGAGTGCTAGTCGAACACCGACAAAGAGGCTGTTGAGGCGTTGGGGACGAAACTCAGGATCGCCACTCAACAAACCAGGCTTTCGTTCGCTCCAACTTCACCAAGATAGAAACGGTGTATTGCGTCGATAAATTTCTTTCCAGATATCCCAATCTATATTTAAATTGAAAACATATTAATAGATGGCAGATCGTAGCAATCACTGAAGTGATTGATCAACAAGATCTTTGCCCAGCCTCGCGAGTCACGTTGATAGGTTCAGTGCACAATATACCGTACGTACTGCAGTCAGATAAACACTCTCATGATTGGCTGTCGCCAATGCGAATCTCACAGAAGATCATTCTATGGATCAACAACAAAGAACAACAGAAGGTTGTTCTCGAAGATACGGATTTAATTAGCATGTAATCAAGGGTAGAAACATCTATGAAGCTCCTTATCCGGTTAGTCCTCAATGCAGTTTCCCCGTTCATACCGTTCCCCATGCAATGTTGCTTTGCCAGCGAGTATCATCGTGTGACACCAAGAATCTGAGACGGTGTCTCGTTTGGACGGCTTCGAGCAGGTGAATATGTTGGTCGGACTCCGTATCGACAAGGAGGACAGCGTTCTATTGGCGGATATCTTCACCTGGTACAGGGTTGACCCCGTTCCTCACTTGTATAAAATTATCTGAGCTGTTGGATTGCTGTTAAACCCTTTGAGCAGGATACGACGATGCTATAAAATGACTTCAAAGAGCACAGGGGGCACCAGTACATTTCATCATCATGTCTACAACTATAATCAAGGATCTCTCGTCAAAGGAGCTCCTAGTAAACAAGATATGGCTCCAGGGGGTGGTGCTTACTGGGGTGTGCTACGGCGTTGTCGTCACATTGTGTATCTCTTGTGCACGGCTTCTTACCTCGAGGACGTCAAATGTCTCGGGGCTTTCAATTGGAAGGCAACGACCTTGGCTCCTCACATACGTTGGACTCCTCTTTTCCCTGAGCACCATAGCAATGGGGCTTCGAGGAAGAGGGATTGAAAATGCCTACATTCTTCATCCAAATTTCCCCGGCGGACCTGCAATGTTCATACTGAAAGATACATCAGTCATGATTGTTGTGGAGGCGGTTTGCTTCGTGATTCTACAATGGGCAGCGGATGGACTATTGGTACCTTGTTTTCTCTCGTCGTAAAGTTCCTGTTTTTCTGATTCTCTTGAGGAAGCTTTGGCGTTGCTTCGCATTCTTCTCCATGTCACCTCGCATCATTGTGACGGGTGCTATTCTAGCCCTTGCCTTCATTATCAACGTCGGTACGTCTCACATTCGCATGACACGTACTCTGAGTGTAGCCTGAAATAGTAGAGATAGGCCTCAGCCTCGTCTTCATCGTCTGCGTTGCATCGCCAAAGTCAATGGGATCTCCGGCCGTTGTGAATGGATTCCTTTTGGCATATGGATTTTACACCTTGTCGTTGAATATCGGAATCACCGCCGCCATCGTAACGAGACTTCTTCAACACCGTCGGTCCATCGGACAAGCCTTCGGGGTCGACCATGGAATCGAGTACTTCGGTATTGTATCGATTCTGGTAGAGTCTGCCGCGGTTATCGTTGCATACGACCTATTCTTTCTTATCCCCGCCGTTGTCGGGCATCCGTTGTCAATCATAGGGAGACAAATCGGGATCATGGTTCAGGTGTGTCAATCTGGCTCTAAAATTATACCGTTGCTAATCGTGAACCCCCGGCGCTAGTTAATCCCCCCTCTTATGATAATCCAGAGGGTTGCCCACGGCACGGCCTGGACTATTCATAAGCGCGAGTCTGGTGACACGATGAATAAGCTTTCACATCTTGAATTTGCGAACGAAAGGAACGAAAGCCCGGTTGTGGCCGATATTGGATTGCTGCATGATTCACGTCCAACAGGGAGTTTCTTCTCCGTTTGAGCATCCGTTCACGGGGCGTTGATTGGTGTATATTCACCAAGGCGGCAGAATGTTCATTTGTATTTTTAGTTTCCTGGGTGCGTGGGAGTGGCAATCATTAGGACTTGAGAACGCGAGGCACTTCAAGTGAGATATAGTGGAGAATTTGCTTTTCTGAGATGCTTACGGATAGCATATCTGTAAATCAACGACAGGCAGCCAAATTTTGGGGTTAGAACATATCAACGCGAAGGAATGTTGGGAAAGTAGTCCTGGAATATGACCTCCGAGTCTTGCATTCCTCAGTCCCGTCTGCGTGTTGGTACATTTGGGTAAGAATGCCGGTGACATTCGCTGTGAGCTTGAAGGGTTGGTACTGGGATTACCACTGCCATGCGGATATGTAGAGCCCACTGAGGTAGAACTTTCATCTTGTGTCGATCGACCCATAACTTTTTCACAACTATTTCCGAAATTTCTTACGTCCGAGGAATGGGGCATACTGGACGAGACCAATGATAGATTAAGTATGTGCGGTTAGGGGGCCATTCCAGGATTGCCGTCCATTGTCCTATCACGGGGTATGATGTATAAACAAGATGGCCAGTTGGATAGAGCTTGCGCATGGTTGATGGGAAATAGAATTAAGGCGACAAAAATACATATCAGATCGGGCGACAGAAACAAGAAGCAAGACATCCAAAGACGAGGTACAAAAAAACAAACGACGGCAGACCCATCACTCGTCGCCAATTTTTGGTGCCAGATAGTAACGAATATAGCCACCTTCAAAGTCGTACGCAACCTAAGGTAACAGTTAAGCTAGATCCGTCATACAGGTAATTTAGACTCACAAGTAGTGGGACATCATTACTCATCATGAGTTGAACTCTGGCCGAGAGACTAGCGCTCTTGGAGAAGTTGACAAGATATTTGAGAGAGAAAGTGAGTGAAACGTGTTGGTTCATTTCGATGTTGACGGCTTGGCTGTCTATATCTTCTGACTTTTTGGTCTTCGCCTTTTTTGAGGGTTTTGACGAGCCGTTCGCCTATAATGCAGTGAGCGAGAGAAAGTCTAAGCAGGGAGAAAAACAACGCGCCTTCTTTTTACGCTTCTTGCCACTTCCGGACTCCTCATCCTCGTCTTCTCCATCCTGCTCCTCCTCTCCTTCGTCATCGGAATTTGGTTTGAACTCTTGTTCTTGCTCCTCATCCATCTCCACGTCATCATCCTTCTCCTGTTTGACCTTCGGCCTCTTGCTACTTCCTTCCTCACCGTCTTCCTCGTCGGGATCAGATTTGGCTTGCACCTTGCCGATTTTCCCCTCAGACTGCTTGAGCAGAACGTTGCCGTTGGCGGCCTCTCCTTCACTGGTAAAGCGAACACCCTCTTTGCTGACCTCGATACGGACACTTTCGCCTAGCAGAGAAAGATCACGGACGATACGAGTAAATTCGGAGGCGGGCATGGTAACACGAGCGTCGTATTCGGTTTCGGGAATACCGAGTTGATCAGAGTCTATGTCCATGAGTTTCATGTCGTACTCCGCAATGCGATCCGAGTCTTTCACACGACGCAGTTAGTATGTCACACGGTATGATAGAGGGCTCTGGAAAGCGCACTCTTCGCCTCATACACAAGGTTCAGGATGTCGGCCTCATCAGCTGCCTTGAGCGTGCAGATATCATCGTCCTTGGCGCACTTGAGAACTTTTGTGAGACTTGTGAGGTTAACGCCTAGAGGCATAGGTCGATCACAGCGGTAGCGTTTGAAGCCAGATGTTGCCAGGTGCACAGCAACAAGCGCGACATGGGAGTTGTCCATGGCCTGAAGGTTGATGCCCTCTTCTGTACACTCGAAGTTGGCATCGGTCACCAGCTCCTTGATAGCTGCACATCAGTCAGGGGGAGCATATTTGTGCAGATAACGGGGTAGCACTCACCATCGAGAAGTTTCTTGAGAATACCGGCTTCCTGGAGTTTGGCCTCGAGCATGGTGGTGGTAGTGGTGGTGGTAGAGAATAATCAGTCCAAAGACGCGTCGCCTCCATCGCACGCGTAGAGTCACACCCACGTCACGTCACGTTCTCATCTTGTTGGATTTGTTGTTCTCCTTTCAACATGTCTCGCCAACAACTCCGCAAGCATCGTCTCCTAGAGCTCGAGAAGGAACAGCATCTGGAGGATGCGGAGGGCCTTGTTATTACAGAGGTTTGATTGAACAATATTACTACTCACTTATGTCTCTCATTTATGTCCACAGGAGCAACGACAGTTGCTGCTTAGTTCGTTTATGTCTGTCAAATTTGAGTTTCATGACCTCGACGGCTTACGCTGGACGCAGACCGCTCTCAGAAGACTCCAGGTATCTGCCGTATACTCGGTTTCTATTTCCGTGTCACTGACAGGTCTTAGCATCATGGCAGGCCAAGTATACTCCGGCCTTCTACGTCTGGCCGCACGTTCATCGTCTTGCCGAACATCCGCTCTATGGTACATGACCTAGAGGCCACTATTCGTGGTTACGTCGATTGTCTACCATCAGACTCTCATCAATCGCCGAAGCGTAAGAAACATGGTAAATCCAGACCGTCCATTACTTCCCAAAGGTACGGATCCAAGCAGCTGTCCGACAATGGCATGGTATCTAACATACTTCAGCCTTTGGGGTGGAGACACAGAAATAGACACCCTCACTTCCAGCTTCCCGTTGCCACCTTCCACCTTACCACCATCAACCCGCTGGAAAGCATCCTATACCCTCGCTGACAACCCGGGCTTAATGAGACCAATCGCCGACGAAACCCAAATCCGCGTCGCCTCGACAAGAGCAGTCTCCTTGTTCGCCACTCCCAATCCTTCTGAGGATGGTGACTTTTTCTACGACACCGTCATGTATACTACTTCTCCGATGGGTCCTACTGGTGTCCCCCTTCCACTTCAACGTCCGCGATGGGCCCCTGGTATGGCTTGACTATATCCTCTTGGCACATTCATTGTAGTTTATCTGACTGCCTCATGCCCACGGCTCTCATGGCTCTGTTGTATTGTAGTGGATGTAATGGCAATGACGCCTTTATTGCCCGCATGACCTTTTCAAATAAGCTTCTTGTCCCAATCGTGTTCTGAAACTAAACGAAATCCCGGGCTTGGTCCTGCTACTCCATGCAGGTGCGCTTTTGGCCTGACGGCGTCCTGCAGACTGGGAAGGATTAGATGGTACCAATTCCCGTGAGCTCTTGTGTTCTTTGACCGATGACTGGTTATGGGTGCTTGTAGGGACTCATTCCCTAGGGTCCCTAGGGAGGGGAGAT